>JAJGRW010003059.1:0-65212 GCA_025461045.1 Carex parvula | reverse complement strand
AATTGACCTGTGACACTAGTGACTGTTGTGATGCTGTCTGTATCCTATTTTAGGAGAATAGACACAATAATGTGGTGACGCCTCAGCTGGTTACCTCGCTGAAGAGAACCAATGAAAGAGTGGTACAAATAAGCCTCACTAACTCTATCTACTGGAATGCACATACTTTCGCTCTCACCGACTCAGGCAAACTGTACGCATTTGGGGCCGGTGACAAGGGACAGCTTGGCATCGAGCTTGTAGGCCAGCAGACTGAGAGAGGACATCCAGAGCGTGTTGACCTTGACCTCAGTTGATGATCTCTTAATTGCATAGATTTCCTTCAATTTGTCTAATGGCATGGCTTTTGTTCATTCCTTGTTTATTATTATGGTTATTATCTATATCTTGTCTCTTTAGCTAGAAATGGAAGCATCTGATGTTGATGTTATCTTATATTAAAATTCATGTTAATATGTAAATAGTAGGGAGGAGTTGGTACCAGTGTAGGTCTTGGAATTCACTTAATGTGAAGCAGCAGTTATTAATTTGGAAACATAGGAACTGACATGTTATATGCTTTCTGTGAATATTGTGTGTGTTAATGCAATATAACTCATTTTAACTGATAACAGCTATTTTAAATTACATTCTTCATATGATGCCTCAAGAACAACACGTCAATTTCTTATGTTCCTTCAAAGTTGGGGATTAAGAGGTCAAAAAGGTTCCTAATAGGATGATCAGGATGACAGCTTCAGATTTTAGCACGTGCTTAAAAAGTTTGGTTTGCAATGTGCCAACTAATTTAGACACGGACTTCCAAATATCATTGTTCTCGTTTTGTTCTTGAGTTGGAAATGCTTTTCCACGCCAATTACACGACAACAGCAACATTAGAATGGTTGTAAAACACAAGTATCAAAACAGAAATTATGTGCACAACACAAGCACTAGTTAATATAGCAATTTGGGTTGCAAAATTATTATTTTTTATTTAGTTATTGTTCCTTAGAGCATAATCTATGCAAGAAATGGAAGACACCCTAAATTAAATGTTTATCTTCTTCATAGGAACTTTAAGTGAAAATTTCAGAACAATTAGTTTTCCTTTGCATTAATAGGATTATTTCTTACACCATGTTGGGTCTCTGGGGAAGCAAGAGATTATAAAACTTATCCTTCAAGAAGAAACTACGGCCTTTGCTATCAACCGGCCTTTTCCAGCTACACCATCCCCCGCTTACAATTTTCTTCAGATCATCACTGCCCGTATAATGGGGATCAAGAATGAGGAAAGCACACTCCTCGGTAACATCATTGTACTCAACTCCTAAAAGAGTGTAGGCCAGCACACCCCACACTGCATAATTCATTAATTTAACTCTCAGAGTTATACAAATCCAGTAAGCACCCCTTATTTTATCAAGATGCAAATGAAACTGTATTTTTCTCAAATTTGCAACTAGTTGCAGACTTTTTTGGTTTTATGGCAAAATAATACCCAAACAGGATAGTAAGGTAAAATCCGCCATGAACATGGAAACCAACATTAGAAATTACCTTCCTGGATAATCTATCAATTTGGTATAGTAAATAATTGAAGGCCATTAGGGAATAAAAGACATTCTTGCGAACATTTCACAAAACAGAACTATCAACCACGCCATGCAATGAATGGATGGTATTCGCTACTAACAGAAACTGGTATTTTATGCCAACATGAATGATAATGGTGCAATTTGCAGGAGGAGTAAATTTATAATTATGAATTCCTGACATGTTTATATGTAGAAAAGAAAGAGATACCTATCATTATAGGTGTCCCTGTGTCTGGAAGTGGAAGGAAAGTTCTCGGCATTTCTCAGGAAGCTCGTCACCAGATCTCACATTAATAATCTTGCAACTAACCTGTTAGAAAACCCAATGCATTGTATTATCGTGTTGTTCATTAAATTATCATACATGTTGCCTTCCTAGTTGAACTAACCAGTTCAACAAAGGTATTGGTTCAGGTGATATAAAAGCTCAGAGGGATTGTATATTTTATTCATCACACAGAAATTCGTACAGTTAATATGAAAAAGTGAGGAGCCTCTGGTCGTTCTTGTTTTAAAGCTACCTTGATTTTAATGTGCTGAAGTTATTACATATAAGCAAAAAAAAGCTAGTGGTTAACTGCAAGACATGAGACATCTTGTACTTAAAGCATGACTTGCAAAATTATTTTGGCACCACAGAAATATACACCGCAGATTCATAAGCACATATAAAGGCAATAGAAAACATTCTAGAATGTTGCCAAACCATATACGAGAACAGAAAGTTTAGATCAAGTAAAGAACTTACACCGAGAAGTTTATCAAGAACAAAGCTGAGCTCGATAGCTCAATCCATTCGCGTGATCCGATGAAGGATGGAACCTTGTCACCGATCTCAACAAGTGCTTGTTGAATCTCCCTGGTAAAGGGGAAATCAGTCTTCAACAAGTGCAACTATTCCATGCAGTCAGCACTAATTAAATACACATCTATGTATAGAGTTACCAGAAAAGCACAATACCATACCGGTGGTGAAGGGACATCAATTGCTGTGTATTGTTGAAGTCTATACCAAGATATGATTGTTTGTAGAGAACGATAAGCACATCCCCACCCTGTAGATTGGTCCAACCATCATCAGAAAAAAAAACAAGCTTCCAGTTATTAGATATCATAATATGAACAAATCATTTTTTGTAGGGTTTTCTTTTCTTGTGCTTGATTTTTTGCACTTTTTTCTCTCGAGATGATCTTATATTAAATTCAATATCAAATCAGCTCCACCAAGATGCCAAAAAACTTTACGTTGTCATCCACACCATCTTGCAAATAATGGTAATACTCATATGAGCCCTCGATCAAAGATAAATCACCTCCAGACACTACAAAAAGCCAAACATTAATAACACAGTTAAACTAAGGATTGTTGAACAGCAAATGCAGACGTATATCTCAATATCACACATATAATGACTGCATTGTTTTGTAACAGTATATACCCAGAACCAACTAAGATTTTCCTTTGTTCTTATTTTGCTAACTGAGGTCGTTGAGGTTTCTTAAAAAATCTGAAGTCGTAATAGAATTTACGAAATAATTGAGGCTCAAGTATTCAGTCAATTACACCAAGAGGGTTTTGAGTGATAACTCACCACCACTAGTAGGAACTTCAGAGTGTACATTTCTGAGCAATGAAGATCCTGCAATTTTCATCTAGAGATTAAAATGGGGGCAAATACTTATTTTATCCCTGCAAAACCTCAAACTGTGATTACACTTGTGAAAAGGTGACAATGAAGCATACGCCCATAGAAAATAGGAAATGACATGTATACTCCCTATTAAGCGCCAATATATATCTATACCCTTTCCCAATTGCACTCACTGAATTGCCTCAAAATGCGCCTCTATCAATAGAAAATGGGAGATGTGACGTATAGTTTGGATATATTTGAATAAATAAAAATGGAGGAACATGACCTATATTTGCAATGATTTGGAAGAGGATAGATGACTATTTCATGTTTTGCAGGGAAATATTCCAAGTTCAATAAGTGCCAAAAGGACTGCTCCATGAACTAGGAAAAGGGGATTATACCATCTTTGGTGCCCTTCCCATCTCTTGCTCCCCTTGCCCCCTTCTTTTATCCTTCAGGTCAAAACATAGAGCATTTGCTATGCGCATTAGAGGTCGGTCCAAAGGTAAACCCAGTCGCAAGTGAAGAGCTTTCCTTAATTCACCTATATGTGAAGTTAATTCTTTACATCTCAGATTTTTTTTTTTAAAAAGAGAAAAAGAAAATTAATATTGCACTACTACAGAAGTTTTTAAAGGTCTTGGTCAGGCTTTATTAGGGGGTTTATGAACCGATATGGGAACGAGCACCTAAACAACTACGTATTGTCGCAAAACTAGAGGTGGCAACAATCTGAGTTACCAGCAAAACTTCTGCACTGAGCTAAATACAGAACCCAAACCACAACCTACTAAAAGGCATTGTTTAAAATTCACTTGAACTATATTTGATTCTGATCAAATCTAATTAAACAGTCTGGTGCCAATCACTATAACCTTGTACCTTGTTTTTCTTCCATCTCTCCATATTTTAGATCATAAATTGCTGTATAGGAATCAAAAGCCCACTAGGAAGGAAGTGTATGGACAGAGCTGGAAATGACCAAAAGAAAAGTCAACAACTCATTAACAAAATGGTAACTACACATTCTGAGATCAGTTTTCTACCTCATTTTGGCCTGCTTGAAGTTTGAAGGTTACTGGCTAAGCTATAGCCTTAGCTGTTCAATTAATCCTGGAATAACAATTTCTGATATAGCGGTAGCTATATCAAAGTCTAGTGAAGTGTAGCAGAGTATATCTAGCCTCAAGCTGATTGTAGAGAACCTTGTTTGTTTTGTTGCTGAAGAAAGAAATATAATTCAGAAACTAAATTGACCACAATTTGTTACCAAATATGATTTAGAGCATCAATTGGATTCTATTACGAAATATATGACATATCACAAACCCTAAAAATAAATTGTGGCTCAAGTACCTTATACTTACAACTTATTAGAATGCATTATAGTAAAATATTCAAAGTTTTATTATCTAGTGCTATTCAGGAGTATTAGCTTAATAAAATTAAATATGTCATATGAGAAGATTAATGAAACTTTATGCCATGTAACATGCATGTAGTTTGAAAACAGGGAAAAAAAAATAGTAACATTTTATACGGACCTCTAGAAACTTCTCACCTGCAAGATATTCTATAGCAGGAAAGCCAGGTTTTTGTTCACTCCTAGATGGGTTAGTCAGGATGGTCACATGGATTGCATCTACATTCTAATAGAAAAGTCAGTAATATTAACAATGAATTATATACAAATTTAATACAAAAATAATAAAGTAAAAAGCTAATTCAGCTTGTCATAAAAAAAGATATTAACAAGGATTTTTTTTTATAGAACATGAAGACAAAACAATCAAACACATAATAAGAAAAAAAAATACCAAAATAGTCAATAATAGTGAACAATAATCTAGGAAAAAAAGAAATAGACGAGCCATTTTACAGAAACATCTTCACAAGGAATTGAAGCTACCTCTCTGGTGGTGGGAACTTTGGGCCCTTTTCTCGATGAAAATGCAAACAAGGTAGAGGTTTTGCATCAACACTATCTAATCCTTGCCATGAACGACACTACATTGCTTGTCAGAGTTTGTATCGCCAGACTCAACTAGGTACACGGTACATGGATCTTTAAGTCTAACAATAGCACGCTTGGCAAGTGCAGAAACAGTAGTTTCCAAATCTATGAAAAAGAGAGGAAAAAACAAAAGCTCAGAAAATTTCTTACCAAGTATGGAACAAATATTTGAGCACTGTAAGGATTAAAATAAGGTCTTTGGAACAAGACTTAAAGTAATTACAGCAGAAGACCTAAATAGTTAATTCGGAAGATGGGACTATTTTGGACAAAAGTACCCACCACCCAATTCTATTGTCCTTTCTTTCCCTCATCGCCTTTTCTATAAATGTTGATGCTGCCTAGCAAAGGAACAACCTCTGCACCCAAACAAAGGTTAGAAAAACATTATTTAAGCCTATTCCGAAATGCATAGTCCCCCCTCAAAAAAAAAAAATAAATAAATAAATAATGCCAACCTCTAAAAAAACAAGAAATATTATTACCTAATTCTCATACAAAGGAGCATAAAGAGGAAGCTTCAGCGCCAGCTGGCACCTCATTAGGCAACCCTTATCCCACAAAATGCTTTCTGGATTGTCTTCATATAAAACAGATTCTACTTCTGCAACCGTAGAATTAGCAGAAACAAAAAATTGAATTTCACTTGACTCTGCATTGGTAAAAGCTGCTACCATCGAGTGGCTTGCTTTGTCACCATAAAGGCATGATCTCAGTTTATGAGAGGCTTCTATTGCTTTGTTAGCATCCTCTTTCCAGTTTTGACTTCCAACAAAAAGTGCTCCAATTATATCAAATCCTCTCACTAATAGGATCCTAATATCATCTGTCCAAATGAAAGACAGGAAGAGCAAATTTAAGATGATAAAGTTTGTGAAGGAATAGAAAAAAATGGGAAAGTGTAAAACAATTAGAAAAGGATCTCCAATATCGGTAAGTCAGAAAGAAGTAAAAAGGTTTAACTTCTATATTTTCAAGGCCCGAGAATTTTATAACCTGCCTACTTTATTATACAAATAGAAAGAAATTGCATAATTCCTCCTTTCCATTATTTTGCAAAAGAACCCAATCTGTATCATTAGATTGGCCTTTTAAATCATGCATTTCCCTTCTAAAAGTGGCAATGATATGAGAAAGTCAGAAGAAGTAAAAAAGATTTAACTTCTAAATTTCAAGGCCCAAGAATTTTATAAACTGCCTACTTTATTTCACAAATAGAAAAAGAAATTGCATAAGTCCTCCTTTACATTATTTTGCAAAAGAACCCACTCTGTATCATTATATTTTAAATCATGCATTTCCCTTCTACAAGTGGCAATGCCATGAGAAAATGATGGCACTAGCTATTAGAAAAGACAAATCGCTGACTTTTTTTAACCAATGCTAAGCTTCAGAATATTCATGGTACATTTACAAGCAATTTTCTTTCCATAGGCCAAATTGTCCGGTTTTATAAATTATGAGAAGGATGGCCTTTACAACTTCTTTATAAGTTAAATAACTTGTTTGCAAATTTCCCAGTAGAAAATTGGCACTTTAGAAGAATATATAGAAACATAATCAGGTGAGACAATCTGCCAGCAACAGTTGCATATACCTCTTTACCAGAATTCTGCCGTGGTTGTATAACAGTATAAACAAACCAGGGTTCTAAATAGCTAGCTATAGCGGTTTTTGACCTAAAAAGCTAAGCTACGGGGTAAAACTTCGCTAATCGAGCTACGGCCACTATAGCGGTAATAGCGGTCCGCTATAGCGCGTAGCGCGTAGCGAAATAGCGGTCCGCTATGCTACATGGGCTTATTATTATTTATTTGTTTTGCAATTTAAATGGGCTTTAAGGTCCAAAACGAAATTAAATTAGATGGGTCTATAATATCGATAGTTTATGAATTAGGGATATTTTGAATGACAATTTGAACTTTGTATTGGTTCAATGTGAATATTAGAACTTCTTAATCAATTTGGTGTTTTTGTTACTTATGAGACTTTAGATATGTTTATTATTAGTAGAAATATAAAATAAAAATTTTAAAAAAAAAAAAAAAGCTATGTAGGATAGCTTTCGCTATAGCTACCCTATCCGCGATAGCTTTTTTTTTTTTGTCTCCCCGCTATGCCCTATAATCGCTATTTAGAACATTGAAACAAACGGTTACAAGCAAGCCAGCTTACAATGCAGAATTCTGAAATGGCAACGTACACATATCGGCCCTAAAGGATTATCCACTTCCCCTTCAAATTCTACAAGTTTTGCAAATCTCGTATTTGTTCCTCAAGATTCCATTTCATGCCACTTTGGTCCCTACTGTTATACTTCTAATCATACAAAAAATGAACACAGATCCTACTTAGCATTGATGTGATCTCATTAAAAGATCCAATCTAAATAATCATCATTCCATGTCAGCAATGCTAGTGTTGTTTTCCCAATTTTAGCCAAATGAAGACAGGGATAAACTTATACAAATCGGAATCTTCAGGGACCAAAATGGGAACTCCAAAACTTTAAGAACTAAAACAGGAACGGGTAACACTCGAGGGGGGCTGCCAAATTGTGTAATTTAAAACCGAAATAATATTTCATATTGGGAAGACGACCTGCTTCTTTGGAGAAATCAGGTGAGAAGGGATCGGCGGGGAGGGTGTGGAGGCAGCGGAAGGAAGCAACTATTGTCAAGGGGGAAATGAAGCGAGGCGACCCGATAAGCCATCGGATCCCCACGGACGGAATGTGGATGCTAGCAGAGCCTTCTTGGAACATAGAATACGGACAGTGCACCGCCGATCGTCAGCCTCCATTGTTTCTCCCCAAAAGTAACAGCTAACAGCACACTTCTTAGTTCTTAGCCACCTTGCTCTCTCTCTTTCTCTACCACTATAATAATTCTCGATCTCGATTCTTGAGTACTCTGGGGTCGGCGCGCCGGGGATTTCTAAACGGTTTGAAAGCGAAACACACCCGAATCCGGAGTTATGTTATGTAGGCCGGCACCTCTAGCCTTGAGACAAGTTCTCCGCATCGTCTGGGCTCTGGCCCAATGGGCTGCTTCTTGTAGGAATCAATTGATCCAAACCTGAAAAGACCGGCGTGGAGAGGAAAAATGTGCAAATCCGACACGAATTTGAATCCGAATCTGAATCCGACTTTTAAACCTCTTCAAACCCGGACTCGCTTGTGTGGTGGCTGGTGGCTTGGCTCGCGGATAGGATGGCGCGTCAGTTATCAGACAAAATGGCGTCACAAAAATTTCCCACTGGGAAATATGGCGTCGCCTGGACTTCTTCCAAAAGCTCTAATGTCCTCTCCGATTCCCTCAGGCAGAGCTTCGCTAACCCCTTTCCGATCCCAATCTCAACTGGAAGCAAGCAGTAAAACCAGAAATAGCATTTCTACATTTCTACCTTCGCTCCCTTTCCTCTCTATCACAAATCGGAGTAAAGCAACTCGCCGCAAATTCAGTAGTGTAATTCGTGCTTCCTCTGCGCCCCTTCCTGCTGCTCTTCTCTTTGACTGTGATGGCGTGCTTGTTGACACCGAAAAGGATGGGACACCGAATTTCCTTCAATGACACCTTTGCTGAGTTTTATTTTTTTATTATTACTCTTATTATGATTTTATTATACTGAACTAGTGATTTATACTTTATAGTATGCATATCATGTCTTGACTTTATGTTTCTTTTCTTTTACAGATGGAATTGGGTGTCACTTGGGATGTTGAACTTTATGGTGAGCTGCTAAAGATTGGTGGTGGCAAAGAGAGGTTAGTCTATACTTGCTTGATTTCTATGCAGAATTTCCAGAACTTAAATCAGATAAAATTTTGTTTTGAAGGTTAGTCGGCACCTTGCTGCTAACAATTTAGATTTAAAAAAAAAAATTATTTACAAATAAAGCAGATATAATTTAGGGGACGAATTAAAATAATGGTTTGAGTTTTAATTCGGATTATCAGGTCTGGGTTTTTTTCAGGTTTTGGTCAAATTCACGTCTAAAGGTCGTTTGGGTTGGACCAACTTGCATTGTGGGTTATCTGGAACTTTCTGAATGACAAGTCTCCTGCTTCAATTCAAGTTGTAGGCCATTTTGTGTATTTTGTCCAGTTTTTTGGTTTAACTTCTGACTTCTAATTGTTATCTCAGACTTGGTTAAGAGTTGCATAACTTGGTACCTGGTTTTGAATAAGGCATTATTGATGCTTGCGGGTTAGATTCAATTTTTGTCACGTCAGTTTTGGCTCTCAGCTCAGTTGGATTTCGGTTAGTTTGGATTTAAGCCAGATCATTCAGGTTTGGATGAGTTAAGTTTTTTGTTGCATTGGGATTGGGTCATTGACTTCTCAAAGTTTCTGGGCCTAGGGGTTTTCAGCTGAGACAGATGTTTTTTTTGGATTGGGTCAAACTTTGTCAGAAGTCAGTCAAATAACTCTTTTAATAATCTCGGTTCTTCTATCGAACTAGGATGACGGCATATTTCAACAAGACAGCATGGCCAGCTAAAGCACCAAATACCGATGAAGAAAGGAAGAAATTCATTGCTTCTCTCCACGAAAGGAAGACTGAATTGTTCATGGCACTTATTGAAAAGAGATTGCTTCCTCTTCGACCTGGTGTTCAAAGGTCATACTTATTAAGTCTATTTTTTTTATATATAAATCATTTAATACCAAGGCACAGTGTTTAGCTTATTTTGTTGAAAGATTTTTCATAAACCCAGGCTTCCAAATTTTGAAGATACATAGTCATTTTGTGAGGTCTGACAATGGTCCAAGATTTTACCCAGAAAATTGTTCAATGCAAGTTTCTTTGAATTTCAGAATTATAGATGAAGCTTTGTCAAAGGATGTGAAAGTTGCAGTATGCAGTACTTCCAATGAGAAGGCGGTATGAAACTACTCAGACTATTGTTTTCAACAATATTTTGAAACAGATAACTGGTCTTGTAGATCTGCTTAATAGCTATACTAATATTCACAGTATCTTCTTATTTCCAGGTTTCGGCTATAGTCTCCAATTTGTTAGGTCCCGAACGAGCAGAGAAAATAACCATCTTTGCTGGGGATGTCGTTCCTCGTAAAAAACCTGACCCGGTAAAGATTTGATGTTCCTTCTTTAGAGTATATGAAACCTACTAGTGAACTCGGCTGGTGCTACCAATTTGTAATAAAAAAGAAAGATGTCAATATTGAACATGAACACAATTTAATGTTTTCAGAATTCTCTTAATGCCCTATTTTTTTTTTCATTGAATGTTCTCTTCTTCTTTTTGACATATCTTGTGTGGTAGCAGCTGGAGTAATCTTTCTTCCTGACACCATTGTCATGCTATTTTATATTTCCTTCTGATTATTTTTTGGCAGGCTATATACTTACTAGCGGCTAGTACTCTTGGAGTTGATCCTTCTAGGTAATGCTTGAAATATCAACAGCTACTTTTTACAACAACATCAATAGTACAAATACTGCGCCATGCGTCTCACATTATATGAAAATGAATTTGGTTACCAAACAAATTGATTGAAATTGTGTGTTATCTTCTTGTATGCAAGCTATCATACTACTAGCATGAAAAGGTATGAATTATACATAAAACTGTATCAATATTTATCCACAGTTGATCTTTTATGCAGACATAATACTTGTGAAATTAGCACTTGATGTACATAAGATGTCGTGGGACTGTTTTATAGTGTATGTATCCTGTCTATATTTGGAGGTAATTATAGTGTATGTATTTATTTGTATCCTTCTTCTTTTCTTGTTTCTAGCTGTGTGGTAGTAGAGGACAGTGCATAGGACTAGCTGCTGCTAAAGCTGCTGGTATGAAGTGCATTGTAACAAAAAGCGGGTAAGAATTCCCTTTGCAATTACTTTAGTTGGTTGTTTCGCAAATTATCCCCCAACATTTAATACTCTTGTATCTAGCAACAAACATATTTTTGTATGTTTTCAACTTAATAATATAGTGATAAAGACTAATGATTAGAATTGATGAAGTCAAGCATGTATGATTGTCATGCGAACTTCAGACAGAATCTAAAAAAGTAAATATGTTTTGGCTTGATTGTTGTTTAATTTAGGATTTTGAAAAGGCAGTATTTTCAACACAAGGGAAGAAATAATTTAAGGTTCGAACCCAATGGTGGCTGATTTGTATTACTAGGTTTAGGTACTGTTCATGGCTGGTACCAGTAAACACAGCTTGCAAAGTATCAAATTTGCAATTTGAAGATATTTGGCTGGTCTGATTCATTCTATGCAATTCCAATAATAGTTCTGTTCAAAAATATTTATCACATCACATGTTTCTGCAGGTACACTGCTGAAGAAGACTTTGTAAATGCTGACGCTGTATTTGATTGCATTGGTGATCCTCCTGAGATCCGATTTGATTTGGGATTTTGCGCTGATCTCCTACAGAAACAATATGTCAGCTGAAACAAAGTCTACAAATAAAATCAAACTCTGTACTGTACAAGATAGTTTAATACATACGTGTATATGATAATATGAACAGTTGCAAAAGAGTATGAATTGGAAAACTAACTATCATAAGATCTACTTTGCTTGTGCCTTTTTTTTGTCCAAAAGATCAATAAAAAAAGCTAAAGGTGCGAGTCTAATTGAGATATAGGCCCTTTCCTTTATTTTTGTGTGCTACAACCTACAAGTCTTTAGATGTCAAATTTTAGACGTTGCCTGTTTATTAGAATAATAACGTTCAAGAGCCCATTTTGGGGTTTCATGTTTATCCGTTCCGAGCATTTTACATAAAATCAAACAAAGATCTAAAAAGGGCGGTCCGCATCCCTTCAAGACTCATTTTATGAATGTATTTGTCAAATTTGGGGCTCAGCGCATTGTCTCTGTTTTTTTGTCACGACTGTTTGATTAAAGTGAAATCGAAGGAAAGTGCATATTTCATATGGCTAAACAATGGGAATCTATACAAATTGCTGTCTTCGGAAAGTTCCAAATAAAATATTATTTCTCTGTAATTATATATTAACAAAATATTCTCCGAAATATTTTTAGTTACCACCCCATTAAATTGTAATTAAACAAATACCACTCAAATCAACTTTTTTTCATAGATACCACCCACACATACTGGGGGAGCATACCAAAATTAGAATGGTGCGCACCTTGGAGAAAGGTACTATTGGTGCTCTAACTAGGACGTGCACCAAGTGGTATCCTTCCCCAGGGTGCGCACTAGGCAGTCTGTTGTATATTAGCGAAAGTTTCAACATTTTTTCATTCACCAAGGAGGCAAACAAGGGAGCTAAAGAGCAAAGAGCAACTTGTGAGTTTTTTTTTCACTTTAGTCCTTTATTTTTTTTTAAATTATTTAATAGTATTTTTGATTTAATATAAATTTATTAATTGTTAGGTTTGTCCCTTAATTCAACCAACTATGATTGAAATTATTTGTTATTTTGGTGGTGAAGCATTACAAGGGCCAAATGGTGCTTATTACAGTACCCAACCCCAGAAAATGTTCAATATCGGCTCAGGTTTAGATTTCAGAGGTATAACTAAGGAAGTGTACCAGTAACTTGGTATTAATTTGAATTATTATGAACTGGTAATGTTCGCAAGAATTAATATTGGCCAAGGCAACTAAACATGGTTCCAATAGCTCCCGTACAAGACGATAATAGTTGGGAATTGTATACCCAAATGACCATGAATATGACCTCTAGTTTCAAGTTCCTAGAGTTATATGTGGTAGCCAACCCCAGACAGAACACTAGACCTTTGTTGCAATTGACCCAGGGTCGGGTCCTTGAGCATTCTGTGACGGGTTCTACTAGAGCCTTAACTTTAGCGGGTACTAGTTGGTCCCCATCTGTAGGGGGTGGTCCTAGTCAGGCCCAATCTGACTGAGGCTGATCCCGAGTTCCATCCTCCACCTCTAGGTAGGCCCAATCTGACCGGGATCGATCTAAAACACCGGAACTGCTTTATTATACTGATAATAAAGACGAAGATCCGAAGAACGGAAGGGAGGGAAAAATTAGGATGCTAGTGACGACGGTGGGGCACCTGATCACAGTGATGAAGATTTTGGTCGTCATGTGCTTGGTAGGCGAAAGTGGCCGATATCGGATTGTGAAAAAAGGCACCCGTTCGAGCAATTTCATGACACATCGGGGTTTGAGAGGCTGACAGCTCTTTTTTTGCGGATTATGAGATTCATTTGTTAATTTATATTTTAATTTTAATTTACATTTAAAATTTAAAAATTTAAATTTAAAAAAAATTTAAATTTGGTTGGAGAAAGACATGAATTGTCTGAGGAGATGACGTATGTCAACAAGAATCAAATGAAAGATATAATTCACCACTGACACATAAAGCAAAATATCGAGATCAAACAGACACACAGCGACACATGAAAGATAAGATATAAGTACAAAAGCGGCCGGTGCAAGTGGGAATTGGTTGCAAGAGCTACATGCTTTGGTAATGCTTGAGCCATCACAAAGATTAAGAGAAAGCACACATGCCACGCTGAAGCATCATCATGCGAGTTAGATCATGCGAAGTTGATCTAGCTTATCTCTGAGACTTAAAATACTATCATATTTAACTGTCCGCGACATAATAAAACAGAAAAGAAAATTACATGTTCCTCTTACCTTCTCCACCAATTTCACAAATTAGCAAGTAGTCGCAAAAAAAAAACTACACATGTTCTGTTAAGCCCTATAAACATATACAGTCAGTCTACTTAGAAACAGCCGCACCAAATTTCCGAGGACAACCTACCACACGTTACGCCTGAGCACCTGAGCAGCGTATTTGTCACAAGGGTACCTCCCTCTAACATACTAAATTACTGGAATTATATTGAAGGGATACATGTATCCCTTTGTCACTGGCGGTGACCCTCTGGAAGTGGGACTACTTTAAAGAAAGGAACACTTCTCTGAGGTAATGATCCATCCTCTTCATCATCATCGAATTCAAGAACATAGCTGGTAATAAGAATTTAAAAGAAAAAATGACCAAATTAAGCTTTTTTAAAGGACAAAAAATCAATTTAAGGGTTTGCTGCATTTGCAGATTGGTCTAGTCTAGATGAAGTCAATTTTAAATGGGACGCCCTCTCAGGCTAAAATCTTAATACGGACTTCATGGCTTCAGACTACAGATAAGTCAAATCTGTTCTTTCTTGTGCAAGGTCCATATGTGTTTCTAATGGCCAATGTATGTTTTGCACAACTACAAATGTGCTTAAATTATGGAAATAGAGACTTACTCATCAGATTTCTTCTGAATTTCGTGTTCAATGAATAGGAGAACATCAGAGGGCATAAAAAAGTCGGTCAGTATAAGTACAGAGACATCAAGTGAATGAAAAAAAATAATTTAATTAATTAACATATATAAAAAGATTACCTTGCGATGAGGATTGACAACAGTAGCCTTGTACAAAGCAGTTGTACCAGGATAAACTGCTAGAACTTGTTGTCCCTGGGAAAATTCTGGAGCACTTGAGGGATCACTTTTTTTAGGAAAAGGTATTATCCGAGACATTGGCAGCCTATATTTCCTGCAAATGAGGCATTAAAAGCACTTCAAGTTGGCAATAAATTACACGAACCCTAAATAATTACCACCTTCAAATTTGCAAAATAATAAACGAAAAGGTTGCTGGGCAAATACAGGAAAAAGCCCAAATGTGTATTGGACCTATTGGTTCATTTATGGTTAGATAGCATCCAGTAAAGTATGCCCCAAAAGGCTTCTTAAAATAGGTTGACAAGAGGCATAATTTATGCAGGCTAAGTTATTAAAGTAGCAACACAGATTCAATCTACTTTTAATGTTCTCCTTTTTTTTTTTAGATAGAAAGATGGAGGTCTAAGCCTTCCAACTTCCATTTATTGTCCACAACGGCCCCCTCATCCAGTTTCGAACCCACGACCTCCCACACGGACTAAATGCTGGTTCTTATGCTCTCCTTATTTTAATTCGCTTTTCTAAATAATTTGCAACATGCTTTCAAAACATACTTCTGCATTGTTTCTTCATCGTCTCCTGGTTCTTCATCAAACACTTCAAATCTACACAACACAAAACAAGGGTAAGAATATTTCAAGTCTTCCACAGCATGTATAGGGAAAAAGAAAAAAACAAAGTTTCTTGTTCTGTTTACTTACTCTTTCGCGTCCCTATCAAAGTGTGTAACTTTGACGATAAACCACTCATCCTTTTCTAGTGTGACTCTTGCGGCTACCTGAAATTGCTTAATTTTGTGAGGAGCGTTGCTCATTCACAAAGAAGTTAGTTACTTGGTAAGTTTGAGAGGAAATACTTATCCTCATGCAAAGGCACGCTAGAAACTGCACGAGAAACTTCTCGTTATATTAAAACAATGCATTGAAGTTGGTGCGTGATACTTAATTGACAAAACCATAATCTTTGCCAAAAAGAAGTGAACTTATCAATGAATAACCAATGGTTCTAGTTCTATAGATATGACAAGCTGGTCCCCACAAGGTGGTAGTATCAGAATATAAAGAAGTAAAATAACCTGCTCTCCTTTTAGGCTGGCAGCTTGATCAAGTTGGGTTCTTATTGACGGTGTAGCTGTAAATCGTGATGTATCCATATCCATCTTCCTCTTCTTCTTCGGCTCAACTTCTGTAATTGAATACAAGCGCTATTAGTCTAATTTTCAGAAGTTTGGCCCTAGCAACGACAATAATAATGTCTTAGTAATTATTATTTATTTTCCTTTTTTTGGGACTTCATTCACTTACCGTTCTTTTTTCTTGTCACAACAGACAGTCCTGACGGAGTCAGTCCATCCAGCATACTAACCAAAGCATTTGTGACACTGCAAGATAATAGAGGCACGTTACCATAAAAAGTTTGCACAGATAGTCTTTTAGATAAAACTGATTTGACAGGAAAAGAGAAATAAGTTTCTTCAAATTCAAGCCGCCATTTCAAATTTGTATTAAACATGCATCTGAGTTAATTTCTTCGTATTCATAGGTTTTGGTGTTTTGTATAGGCATGGACTGTATAAATCATCAAAGGGTCAAAGCCTAGTGATACTATATTTAGTTAATAATTTTTTTCCTCAAAGCATAACAACTCTGAGAATTATTTTAGATGTTGATAAAAGATCTACTATATGGGAAATTTTTAGCTAAAAAGAATAAGATAAAATTAGTAGACAGGTCATGCCATGTTTTACATATCAATAGTAGAGCGAAAAGGAAAAAATCAGTTATATTAAAAAAAGTAAAAAATAAATCAGTAATCTGCAGTACCTGGCTTCACTTTCAGAAAGGTCTTTAGCATGTCCATACAATGATCGAAGCTTAGTTAACACAGCATCGAGCGACTTTTCAACCATTTCAGGAGCTGCATCAGGAAGAAATTTAATCAAAAAAGCAAGTAAATAAACAAAACGACAAAATTTCAAAAAAAAAAAAAAAAAAAAGTTAAGGAAGCGACAATTATGAACTTAGCTCTAACAAATATAAATAGACAATAAAGTGCTGGAAAAAGAGACTAACAAGACGAGATTTTTTTGTGCAGCTTGTTGATTTCCAGGCAAGTATCGTCTAGGTCCTTTCTCACTTGATCGAGTTCCTTCGCCTTTTCCACTATTACGCCGATTTCTCCACTCGTCGTCATCCCCTCAATTCAATTGTTTTGGAATCGAGTCGATTTCTGATTGGGGGTTAGCGATCGGGTAGATAGGGTCTTAGAATTCGAAGTCCGTTACTTATGTAGTTGTGCTCAAGCAACTACACAAGTAATCGATTTCTTATCCATTACAAGCTTCGCCGAGGAGATCTCTCTTTGGAACGAACCTATGTCGTCTGTTTTCTGCTTTTTTGTATGTTGTTTGCTTTTTCTCTTTTAGTCTTTTAGATTTTTTTCTGTGGTTACCTCTTTTGTTTTAATCCAATCCAGATTCTGACGGAGTTCAACTAATTAAGATTCCGGATTGGATGCCACTTGGTTGTTGGAACCGCAATAAACGGAAAGGTCTAGACCGTAAGAGCATTTAGTAAAATCCCCAAACAAAAAACAAAAAAAAAATACAGCTGTCAACGATCAAATAAAAATTAAGTTAATTTTAACTTTTAAAATTTTACTTTCGTGTAATTAACTTTTAATTAATTTTAACAGTCATGTTAGTAATTATTACTAGAAACAGTGTTTTAATATTCGGTTCTCATGCGTTATTCGGAAGGCCACCGCATACAGCAGCCGAATATGCGAATTCTTATTCGGATTTATATATACAGATTTTTTTATTAAATATTTAATTCAATAGTACTTAAATACAATAAGGCAGCATGTAGAAAGGTTATAAAAGACTTCTGTGTGGGACGCTTGAAGATAACACCTACCTAGCGGATCTGGAACTCATTTAATGGGTTGTGGATTCGGGTCGGGAACTCTTTTAATGGGTTTTGAATGTTTTTTAATTTGTTTAAAGCATGGATTTAATATATGATCCAAATAGCTATTTTCTATTCGGCCGGATACTGAATAGAAATATACGGCCGTATATTCACCGAATATAAGCGAATTTTAAAACACTGACTAGGAAATAGTTATAATGACGGAAACGAGAAAAAAAAAAAGCCACGTGAAACCGTTAGAAAGCGATTTATTTTTCTTTCTACATTAAAAATTACGTTACATCTCCAAAATATAGAATAAAAAATGCCAACGTGTATTTAGAAATAAAAAAGAAATCAATGCAAATGTTATAACATAATATTTCAGATATATTGCGTATGAAGTATAATTAAATTAATTATATAATGATTGTATATATTATAATTGCAAGTCTAAATATAAAAGTTATAAATTCTGTTATTTTACAGATCATTAAATTATTATAATAAAAAATTAAGTTAATTTAAATTTTTAAACTTTTACGCTCGTACAATAATTTTTAATTATTTTTAGCGGTTACGTCAGTAATTATTACTAAAATCAGTTAAGAGTGGCGGGACTAGGAAAGAGAGCCACTTAAAACGGTTAGAAAGCGATTTCTTTAAAATAAATCTAAGTCAGCTTATTTTTAGAAACTTAAAAGAAATTTCAATGCAGATGCAGATGCTCAAACGTGAGATTTTAGAGAGATTACGTATGATTATGAAGCATACTTAATTTAATTTTATACTGATTGTATATTTTATAATTACAAATCTAATAAATGTTATAAAAATTATTATTTTACATATCATTAATTTATTATTAAATAATCTTCAATGAAGTCTGTATTATATAGAACTTAAAAAATAAAAATAGAAAGCTTATAGCAAGACTTTTAAAATCAATTTTGAATCTAAGCTTCATTTCATCCCAGACATGTTTAATATATGATATAACGAATGTTTGCTTCTACTGAGATCAGTTCGCCGAGCATAAAATAACTAGTTTTTAATAAGATGAGGGATCTACTTACAACATTTGTAAGTTACAATATCTTACAACAATTTAGTTTTGTGATTTTAAAAGTCCAAATAGTCGATCCAAACCGTTTAACATGATATCTATATTAAAATATGCTTGAAGATAAATTTTACATTTTCTTGAATTTTTTTTACTATTTATTAAGTATTTTACAAAACTGTTATTTTCAGTTGTCCAGAATTGTCTAAAAACAACAGTTTTGTAAAATACTTAATAAAATAGTGAAAAAATTCAAAAAATGTAAATTATCTCCAAGCACATTTTAATATAGATATCATGTTGAACGGTTTGGATCGACTGTTTAGATTTTTAAAATTGTAAAATCGAACTGTTGTAAAATGTTGTAACTTACACATGTTGTAAGTGGATCCCTTTATATATCGAAACAAAATGGAGAATTTCACATGTACCCTTCAAAAAATTCAAATTACGTAATTTTCGTTTTAAAATTCATAATATTATATTTACCCTTCCAAATTTCAAATGCTCACAAATATACTTGATTCATTATCTTTTTCTATTAAAACTAATTTTAAATTTATGATGTTCTCATTTCACCATTTATTACAGAATAAAAAATACATAGCTTGTATAAGAGAATTGTTCAACCTTTCAATTTCAATTGGTTGATTTATAAAGAGCAAATGATAGCACGTACATAATGGTATACAAACATACGCTTGTGTGCGCATCGCAAGTACAAAAATAAAAAATAAAATATTTGTCATCAAAACCGAAAAATTAGAAGAGTAGACATATATCTTACACAGACTGCATATTTTTCATTTTTTAAGAAAGAATCAAATGAGAAGTTTATAAATTTAAAATAAATTTTAATTGAAAAGACAATAAATTGGATAAATTTGTGAGTTTTAAAAATTTAGAAGGGTAAATATAATATTATAAATTCTAAAAGGGGAATACCTAATATGTAATTTTGAAACTTTTAAAAAGATATGCATGAAGTTGCTTCTAAAATGACCTGCCACCTGTAATATTTTTCATATTTGAGCATCACTCGCCATTGTAATTCACAAGTAAAAGAATCTCAAAGTTCTAACAAAAAGTAATTTATAACCCACAAACAAAACTAAAACTACACAAAATTATATTATAGAATTCATAAGTCAAACAATCACAAAATCTTATTTTTAGAACAATCTTGTATTGACATAAAACAGTACCATTTTTTAATGCCATAGCTGAAATATATCACATACTTCGATTTTTATCGGAGAATTAAGAAAACAAAATATAATTCTGCTTATGTTTCAATATCAACAAATTTTTATTTTTCTATTATTCAATTATTAACTTCTTCAATAAAAATCATATGAAAAATAAATTTCCAAAAGAAAGAATTCAATAACCTGGTAACATTTGTCATTTCAAATAATAAAAATAAATGTAATTTTTAAAGTCGGCGATAATTATAATTATTTACAAAATTTGTAAGACGCGGTAAATTTTTTTAAGTAAAAGTTGAAGGTCAAGTTACTCAACTATTTAATGTCCACAAAGGATTTTCTTATTTGGATTTCGATCTTGCAACCTCCCATACAGACTAATCTACAAAGGATTTCCTTATTTAATATTGATTTTGCCACTAGACCAATCTACACAACGGCTGAGGGGTACGAGCAACTAAGCATCCAAAGACTGGTAAAACCAGTATACTCGGATGAAGGAAAAGGCATTCAAAAGAATATGGAGCTGGACGAAGGTTATCCCTCGTATCAGAATTTTTCTTGGAAAGCAATGCATGAAGGCCTTCCAACATTGGCAGAGATGAACCGTAGAATCCGCAAGTGGAGCCCCATTTGCCCAAGGTGTGCGCAGGAAACTGGAACCACTATGCACACATTGTTCTTCTGTCATCTACCACGAGCAACCTGGGCTATCTCGGACTTAGCAATCCGGGTAGATCATCTACCCCCAAACTTCACTGATACAATCACGTATCTAACGGAAAACCTGGAGGAAAGCCACATCACCACGTTCTGTAACATGTTGTGGACCTTATGGAAGGCAAGAAATGGGAAAGTGTTCAACGGGAAGAAAGCCAACCCAGTGGGAGTCATAGCACAAGCAAGAACAATGCATGTTGAAACTAGCGAAGAGGTCAGTCAGAGACAAAAAACCAGATACCAACCAGTACCGGTACCGGTACAGGAAAATCATATAGTAGTACTACTTGATGCATCCTGGGACGTGTCAAATAAGGCTGGATGGGGGGCGACGTATTACAATCAGAAAAAAGGAATTGCAAGGCGGGTGTTTGGGGTCGGCCAGAACTGAAGACCCGCTACATGCAGAAGTTGTGGCTATGATAAACACACTACAGGATATAGCAAGGCCAGCTAAATACTGTAGGTACACAAAGTTACATCATTTTTTCAGATTGTAGAACACTTGTAGAGACAATGCGAAAAGATAGTGTAGAAGGGCTACCGTCATGGAAGGCATCAGAGACAATTGCAAGATGTATGAAGGAGTATCAAAACCACAAGAGATGGGTAACAGTAAGCTACAGCCCAAGAGAAGGACTTAAGGGACCGCACAAGTTAGCAAATCACTCAAGAAGACAAGGATGTGAACAAGGAACAAGATGGGATGAAGAAATATGTCAAGGAAAAGGAATTGCAACAAAACTGGATGAGGAATTTTTCATGTGATTGAAGAAAATACCAGTAAACAGAACGCACATAGGGGATAAGAGAGGACCCTATAGATGCTGGTTCTTAAGGCAATTTATAATTACACTAATTAGGTTCTTAGAGTTTTTTTTATTTCTAGTTTAATCAGTACTTTACATTTTACTTGGCTGAATTTGTGTAAGCTGTAAAACAATTTTCATTTCAATGGAATGCCCAAGGGCTTTAACTCAAAAAAAAAAAAATTATCCTAAGCATTTTCTTTTAAATTTCAGATCTAATGAGGCTTGTTTATTTTTCACCTTTTTTGTTTTTCTTGCCAGGAAATATGAAGGCACAATGTGCAGTTATTAGATGGCGCCAGTTCAATTTTAATTGGATTCAAACATGAGAGTTGTTGAATTATAAAATTCTATGTGAAGTTACTGGGGAAGCAATATTTTATGATTTTAATGATCTTTCTCTTTTTTTTATTAATCTCCAGGGGTGCTATGTTATAAAAAAAAAAATAGTTGTTAAAGGAGATCATTAATTTAGTGAATGCCCATTTGCTTATTTTTTTTGTATTTTTATGTTTGAGTGAGGCTACGGTGCTATGCATAGCACCAATTGGGTCCGTACTACGGCTCAAAATTTGATTTTTCAAAATTCTAACGGTCGATCCAAACCATTCAACAAGATTATAAAATAAATATGTACTTGCAAACCAAATTTTACATTTTTTCAATTTTTTTTACTATTTTTTCGAAAATCACTTGATCTGAACATTCTGGACCATCCAAAAACAGCCTATCTAAAAAAACAGTAAAAAAATTCGAAAAAATGTAAATTTTGGTTTGCAAGTACATATTCATTTTATAATCATGTTGAACGGTTCGGATCGACTATTAGAATTTTAAAAAGTCAAATTTTGAGCCGTAGCACGGACCCAATCCGTGCTATGCATAGCACGGTAGCCTCACTCTTTATGTTTTGAGAGATTAATGTAAGTTTCAAGGTCTAGAAGCTCATCACCTGTGGAAAGACAAATTGGATGTAGCACCTAATTCACAAACAACTATTGTAATTTGTTATTGATAATTCACGAAGTTAATTTTGGAAAAAACAATAATTTGGAGCATGACATGACAGGTGATATCTTGTATATGTTATTCGTGATATACTGGTATTTCTAAAGGTTTTATGGAGTGCGCAAAAAAAATTTCTTAAAAGTTTGTGGGCCGTGCCAAATCACAGAATAATCAACCGGAAATTGTACACGGAGAAAAGAGAAGATTTTCCGAGAAACGAATCGCTCATGAAGATGACCTGGTGTTATAAATAATTAAATGCAATTGCATGAATGTAGAATCTTTGCAATTTAAGAACGAAATTAATTGCAATTACTCCCGACATGTATTTGCAATTGCAAATCAATTGCAGCAATGGAGATGCTCTTAAGCAAGTTATTTGTATTGGTTTTACTAGTACGCATTACCGCCTTTACCTTGGTACAACTGAGATTGGATAAAACAAACATCCGAGCTAAACTCTTCGGTTAAAGAACTACCTTATCATGAAATAAAGCACGACTGTTCAGTTCCTCGTCGGCTCCATACATTTTTGACACCAATAAATAAAAAAAAAACAGAGGAAAACCTACTTTTATTTTGACACTTGAATTTCCAATATTTTTTAGCTGTTGAAAATTAACTAGATTGTGGTCCAGTCATAGCAGCTGACGGCCCGTGATTCAAAGGATGATGATACCTGCATGCAGGGCCATATTTGCAGACACCGTAGTGACTGTAGTATACACAGACAGGCTGATCCTGGATACCAAAGTTTGTCAAAACTTAGATAAGTAAATAAAAAAATAAAACTGCAATACACGAGAAGTTCTTTCATAGGGAAATCTGATTTCTTTCGAAACTTAGATATGTAAATAAATAAACAAATAAATGTGGTCTCTCAATTTTTCTTTGGTTTCAGAAGTATCCCAAATTATGGCACTTGGTTAAACCGGACAAATTCATTGGTTCAGTTAGCCCCATGAGAAATTTTTTATTTGGTTGAGTTATATCTCCCAATTAATTGTAAATTTGTCAAATAATAATCTGTCAAAATCATTATTAAACCTCACATAACTTGTAAAACTCATCAACATTAATAATGCTTGTTCACTTATTTACTAATTAACAGATCGGCCAATTCAACTAGTAACAAGACATCAGGGGGTTAAACGAACCAATAAGAAGTTCAATGGCTCAGGTTGAACAAGTGCAATATTTTAGGAATGAGAAGGTTGCTGGAACCAAGTGCAGTAGCCAATGGGGTGAAAATCAAAATTTCCTCTTCTTTCGTTTAGGACAAGACTTAATTTAGTATATAAATAATTAACCATAATTTTTATTTAATTTATACTCGGCGACATGCATGCACATTTATTTTCATCTGAAAACTTCTCTTTCTGTTTAATTTATATTTATAATTTACAAGCCCGCCTTTGGCATAATTCTGGACCAGCTCCATACCAAAAATAACACATAACAGAGAGCATTATTCGGTTCTGTACAAGGAATCCTTGATTACTGGTAGACACCACTACAATTCAATTCGCAACACCAAAGATCCCCATACCAATGCTAGCATGGTCAGCATTATATAGTTACATAGTTTGGGACTAATCAACTCTTTAAGTAAACGACATGACTGGTTGTAAAAGTACTATCCAATTCTCATTTTGAACTGGATGTAGCAGAAGTTCCCATTTTGACACTTTGCATCATTTTGGTCACTTGAAACTTTTGAAATGTAGGAAAATTCTTATTTGTGCTGGTACGGAATGAGTCACTTTTTATTTAAAGGTAAATCACCCAATGAACACATCTAAGCTTCTCCTTCAGATTTGAAGAAAAATGATGGCAAAAGGCCGACGTACAAATCACACTCTGGGGCCGAAATGGGAACTTCGAAACTCAAGGACCATACCAGAAAATGTTTCTATGACATGTTTTATTATTAGTCAGGTCAAGAAATAACTACCGGCTTAAGAGGCAAGCCAACTGACGTAAGAGCTCCAGGCGAATTTGAAGAGGCATGACCCTTGGGATGGTGAAATTTGCAAGCGTGTTTGTATTTGCAAAACCCATTCCTAACAAAATGCTGGCACTCAGGCTGGCCAGGCCTCTCTGGATATTCATCAAAAGGAGGTTGATGATGCATGCTAGCGTGACTCACATTTGCAGGTTGATAATTCTGAACTGGAACAAAGTATGGGTTCACCGGTACCTAAACATGACCAAAATCAGCATCCACTCATACAAAGAGGGGGGACACAAGTAAAATGCAGAATTACACTGAACCTTAGAGGTGCAAACAATAGGCCCACACAAGAGAATGATAAAATTATCAAAATGCCATTTGACCCCTGCAAAATTAGGACAGATACACATCTACATCCCCTAATTTAAGTCTTCAGCAGGTTGTAAGTCGGCCCTCATTGTTATTTCTAATGTGATGTAGAGTTAAGCATTGATGTAGGAGTCTCTGCGTCTTTAAGTAAATAGATCGGCAAATTTTCGGGTAAAAACAAAACCACCTTTAATGTGATGTACAGAGTCTTATCTTTCTTTCTTTTTTTATTTCTTTTTTTTTCTTTTTCATTGTTTGTTTTTTGGGGAGGGGGGATATTTCTTATGTTCTATAGGCTATGCATGACAATTTTCATTTTGCAGAAATATAAAAAGATGCATGAGATTTTGAAGGGGAATGCACAAAATTCCTCAAAACATAAAAGGAGGACAGATCTGACAGGCACCATAATCCTAATGCCTGGTTCCAGTCAACATAAATTATAGTTCGTAGACACTCCTTGGAACTGAGATGCTGGTTTGGTACTGACATGCACCTGAAAATCTAGTACAAAGCCACCACTACCTGATAGCCGTTCCAGTCTTGATTTGGAAACATTCCATGAGGCGGCATAATTCCAGGGGCATATGAAGGAGGTGCTGCAGCCACATACTGCATTGGCTCTTTCAATGCTGTTCCCTGCTCAGGCCAAGAGGGCACAGAGGGGACTGGTACTGGTGGATGTGCCTGAGTTGTTGGTGCAGCCTTTTCTTTGGAGGATCCATAATTATTATTTTTTTTGTTATTATTGTCACGATTTTCTCCCTGTGAAGCCACAGCTGTTGGATCAGGGTGATTAAACTTGCAGTAAGTCGAGTACTTGCAACTACCAGTCCGCATATAGTACGGGCACTCCTTTTCACTCTGAACAAAAGAATTGCAAGGAACACTGAGGTCAAATTCAATATTTGCTCTTTTGCACTCAATACATTTTATATTTCTGATATTTGAAACTAACTAATGTTATTTGATCCTTGCATAAAACCCCCAAATGAAAATATCTATCCCATTAATTTTGTAATTTTAACTCCATTTCTTGTAGTTCTCATCCACAATTTATCAAAATGATGTCCACTAGTTTTTAAAGATGGTTGTGAAATACATTTAAGTTGTTAGAAAAATGTTGAGGGCAATTTAGTCAGTTTTGCTTGACTTGATCTTGGTTTTAAAAATTGAATGTCATTTGCATGTAACCCAAAAGATGAGGGGTGTTAGTAGCAAATTTTAGAAATGCTGGGTGCTTGTTGCAAGAAAAGAGAAATATGAAAAAATATACAGGGCCTCTTTTTTGATTGAACTTGACACGGTTTAAACTACTTAGTAGATACTAGTACAGTAACCACAAAAATTTATAGGCATTAACTGCAAGATGAGAAAGTTGAATGCTATTTGCAAATCTACATAAAATATTTTATGTTACTTCCTCGACATATAAAAGAATGTAAACAATTTTCACAAGTTGAACAATGCTGTTCAAAAGCGATTAACGTACTGGTCGAATTGGAAGACCAAGAAAGTTGAGTTCTACTGGAGAAACATCTGGTTTTCCTTCGGGATGGAGATATCTACATGACTTCCCGAACTTGCATCCTCCAGGTGTAGAAAAATACTGCAAAGAAAGTGTTTGTTACATGCACAATGCCGAATGCAACATTGATATTCAAGTATTGATGGCACTCTGCAGACTTATACATAGTAAGGTATTACATCAACAGGTTTATAAAGAATTTAAAAGCAACATAACAATCACAAGATAAAAATGTGTGTTTTGCTGACCTTGCATTCTTGTACAAAGGCTCCTGAAGTAGACTCTTTATCTTTTCCTTTAAAAGCCTTAAAACAAAGGAAATAACAAATAAGCAAGCCAGAAAGAAACAAAGCTTAGAAAATATAGGCACAGTAACATATGTACAGAAAAAGTTAGTATATTTTTAAATCAAAGAAATAAGACTCATTACAATCTGTTGGTATTAGACGGGGCTGATGTAAGTTGTTGTAGGAACTGTGTAAGAACCATACTTCATAAGACCCACATTAATGCACCAAACCGAAATGAAAATAAAGTGAATATAGTAATAAAAATAATCAATACTACTAAAATTGACAAATAAGGTACCAATAATTAGTGCTGCATATGTTTTATATTTGACACTAAAGTGTTTATAAATACTGCACCTACATTGAATTCTGCCTTCTTTGTTGGTAATGAAATCATTTCAGCCTCCTGTAAAATTGTTGGAATAAGGATAGTAAGCAATTATAAAACAGTTTTGAGCTACAATACATTTTAGTCATGACATGCTCCAGTTCCAATTCAGAAATAAAATAAATTCACCTCAAGCTCCTGCTCAATTATAACCTTGTTCTTTTCTTCATTGGCATCCTGTAATATTAGCAAAAATTGAACAATACATTATATACCAGACCAAAGCAGTTAAACTGCAGGTTAGACCACCAAACTACATCAAAATAATCTGATAGAACTAAAGTGGTAAGTATTCACCTGAGGTTCTCTCTGCTCAACATATTCTGAAGACACTTCCTTTCCTTTATCATCACACTTTTTTACAGCAAATTTGAGGAATCAACATGATCAAGGAAAAGTAAGTTACTGCAGTTACGGAGACAATCAAATGAATTTGATAGCATGAAAAATTACCTGATCAGCATCAGATGATTTACCCGGCTTTGCCTAACAAATAAAGAAAGCGTAAACAAGTTAGGTTGAGTGGTCAGTTTCATTAAATTTTACTAACTCAAAACATGCCAAAACAAGAAGCATGCGCAGCAGATCATATGACAATTTCGGGTTTATCTGTCTATCATCTACTATTTCTTTACATCAAAACACTAACAACCACAATCACCTGCAATTATCTCCTTAGTCCATTAAATCTGATTTTACATTTTAATCACCTTGTTGTTCTTCTTCTTTTTTGGAGGGTGAGGGTGATTGAATCTACACTTCATTCCAAACCGGCAACTCGCATACCGCAAATAGAAAGAACAATCTGGTTGTTCTGGCCTGACGGGATACCTCGGCTTCACGGCCTTTCCCTCTTTCCCTTTCTTGGGAGAATCCAATTCCAGTTCCAGATCCAGCTCCTCTGCGCCATCAGCTCCTAGCCAACCATCACTCGATTTCTCCTCCGACAGCTTCAGATCGCACAATCCCTCATTTAATGCCTCTTGAGAATCGTCGTGAGGAGGAGATATGACGTCCCCTTCGGTCTGGGAGGAAGATGCTGTATCGGATTCGGGTGCAACCATTGGAAGAGTTTGGGGAAGAAGCAAACCCTAACTATGGAAATGTGATGGGACAGAGCAAGGCATAGTGATACAGATACTCTAGTGAAGCAGCGAGTTAATTTGGTCCAATTAATTGTACCAAATTAAAATTAAAATAGTGTGCAAGGAAGCCATTACTTGCTGACTTGCTGTTGCGCGGGTCCATACAACAGTAGAATAGCTCCTGTCTTTTCTAGTCGTACAGTTATCATCTTTATGAGACAGCTTGTGGATGGATTATTTGTGGATGGATTCCGCTACTATAACACTAGTGTCATTTCAAACTAAATAACACCACATCTTAAATTATTGGATCTACTTTAATATTCGTGTACAAGATAGTGCTGGAATGACACTAGTGTCTTGCACGAATATTAAAGTAGATCAATGGTTTAAGATGTGGTGTTATTTAGTTTGGAATGACACTAGTGTTATAGTAGCCGGACTCTGAATTATATCTAGTAAACTTACTAAAAGTACAAAACAAAACAACTTTACTTCATATTTAAATTGTTAAATAATGAGTAATTATTTAAGTTGTCAATTGAGTTGTCAAATTAGAAGTAAAATTGAAAAAATTGAGATCAAGTAAGATGTGAGTTCATTTGAAATAAGTTACGTCATCTTTTTAGACATATTAATAGAAATTTTTTATTGGTAGTAATTGATAGAAAAGAAGAGAGACAAATGGTAAGATTACATTAATATTTATATTGGTAGTAAGATCGGTAGAATTTCTACCGATCTAAACCAGTTTGTTTTTTTTCTTTTTAATTTTTTCTAGTAAAACATATTTTTTTTACAAAAATAGATAAAGTATCTTAAAATTTAGATATATCAAAACATTCCATCTATTTTTTGAAAAACTTTTCATATTTTACTAGAAATCAAATATAAGAATTCTCTCCATCTATACATCAGATTAAAAAAAAAAGTTAAGATCAGTAAAAATTCTACCGATCTTACTACCAATATAAATATTACTGTAATCTTACCATTTGTCTATCTTCTTCTCTATTAATTACTACCAATAAAAAAATTTCCATATTAATTTATTCACCACTTAGTTCACATCACATGTAGAGTCATGTATTATTATAGGCAGAAGTTTATTTCTCATCTTACTCTTTGAAATGGATTAATATTAGCCGTAACTTAAACTACTAAACGAAATGTAAAATATGATAAATAAGATGGAATAAACAATCTAATCATTATTAACTTAAAATCATTATCCTAGTTGAATTATGTTTTCTATTAACAAAACAGATTTTATTTCTGTGTTTCCATATTGACTATACTACACCACTTACCACTATATAAAAACACCATTTTAAGTTTTGAGAAGAAACTTCAAAAACATGAAATAAATTTACCCATATATATGCATTAACACCAAATTAAAAACTTTAAGAATCAATGAAAACTGCAATGGAATTGAAAATGGAGGAGAGAGAGAGAGAGGCAGATAAGTTAATCCATACATGCTTGTCATCAAAATAATTAAACAACGACAATAACAAGAAGAGAAGTAAATTCTTAAATCACAAATCACACTTATTATAGACTTAGTTACGATTATGTTGTAATTAGTGAAGTTGCTAACAGGATGTTAAAAATATTATTAGAGTTGTAATTAGACAAGACTCTATATATAGAGTTAGTGTATTGATTAAACCCGGGCGGGTCGACCCGGACCGACCAAACCCGGGACCCGAACCCGAACCGACCCGGACCCGACCTTGAATCCGACCCGAACCGTCCTAAAGGGTAGGGTCGGGTTTGAAACGGGTCGGATGCGGTTTTCTGGGCGAAACCCGACCATACCCCCACCGTTTCAACCCGCCTACCCGAACCCGACCCGGACCGACCTAAATCTGACCCGAAACGTCCGAATCCGGGTGAACCCGACTCCAAACCGGCCGAATCCGGGTGAACCCGACCCCAAACCGGCCGAACCCGACCCCAAACCGGCCGAACCCGGGTGAACCCGACCCCAAACCGGCCGAACCCCTCTCAAACCCGACCCGGACCCGCCGAAAACCCGGCGGGAACCGAGCCAACCCGGGTCAACCCGGTCAAATTTGAATTTTTTTTATTTAATTCGGTTTTTTTTTTTTGCCTCTGTTGGCTGACCCGAACTCTCACTCCTGAACCACGATTTAAATATGTTAGATTATGTTACATTTGAACATTTGCCTCTCTGCCTCTCTGGAAACCGGCCCCTTTAATTCAAAGGCCAGATTGGGCCTAAGCCCATTCAAACAAATTACTCTCAATATATACAAGGCCGGCCCTATCTCCATTTCAAATTTTCACCAAAGTCAGCACCAACGAGGTTACCATTTACCAGTATCAGGTCACCCAACTGGTACAGCGAGTACACAGGTCGGCACAACAGAGCAAGTTCACAGAAAAAAAAAATCAGAAAACGAAAAAAAAAAAAAAAAAAACAAACCGGACCGGACCGGACCAACCCGGACCGGACCGACCCCCGACCCGATCTAACCCGCCCCGTCCTAACCCGCCGGGTTTAGACCGGGTTAGGATCGGCCGAGTCAGACCCCAACCCGCCCCCCCCTACCCGACTCAACCCGTTGACCCGGGCTAACCCGTGCCCGAGTCAACCCGGGGACCGGGCGGGTTTGGACCGGACCGAACCGAACCGGCCCCTTTTCAAACCACTAATATAGAGCACCGGTCTAGTTGTAATACACACAATCAATACAACACCGTTTCTACTTTCTCTCTTCTATTATTTAGAGATGGAATTAGAAAATTTAAATAGGGGTGGCTGAAAAATAAAATGTAAATACATATAATGTGCGAGGTGGGACTTGCACCAGTTATTAGACATTTGACACTGCCCGCCGCGGGCTGCCCGAACCCGATCCGCCCGTGCCCGGTGCCCGGGGTACCCGTACCCGTGCCCGGGTATACCCGGGTAAACGGGTACACGGGTACGGGCTTGAAATGGGCAGGGTGGCCTGTTTTGGTGCCAAACCCGGGTGTACACGTACCCGGCAGACCCGTGCCCGTCTGCCGCACCCGCCACGGGTGTACCCGCACCCGCGTACCCGTGCCCGTACCCGTACCCGTGCCCGCTGCCCGCCGAACACTTTAATTCAAAAAATTTCCCCCCCTCTGTCAATATTAACAGAGCAGTTTTGGCTACAGGCAGCGCACTGAGTACAGCTTTTCATGTGAATATTGCGCTGCATGAAGCTAAACCTGCTCTGTTAACTTGCGCTGCATGTGAAATTGTGAATATTGCGCAAGTTGTACAGCTTTTACAATTACTTAATCTGGACCGTTCTTTTTAACTTGGCACGAATCGCAAAGCCCAATAATACTGCCCCCTCAGTCAGCCCGAATCCCAAACCGGCTGAGAGTTAATCTCAACCGTAAATAGCTAATTGTAAAGGGAATCTTTTACGGATCCGCGGATTCCGCGCCAGCGCCAGGCCCCCCCACTGGCCACTGCCGTACTACCTCTGGACCCTCTGGTCCTCTGCATTAACTTACGTTGATTAATTACAAAAGATTCCCTTCACTTTACGATGCAACTATGCAAGTAACAAGATCCTCTCCAATCTCCATTACTATAAAAGATTCCCTTCACTTTACGGTTTGGGATTAACTCTCACCGCTTTGAGATTCGGCCTAACGCAGGGAGCAGTATTATTGGTACACTGCCCCACAGTGCCCCCACAGTTCCGAATTTTGACTGAAATCACCAAATTTCACACCCAGCCAGGCCCCCACAGTTCCGAATTTCCCCATAAATTAACCCCCAAACCCACTCTCCCTCACTCACTAAATTTCTCACTCTCCCTCACTCACTAAATTTCTGATTTTCTCTTCTCATACTCTCTCTCACTCATACTCTCTATCATTTTTTTTTATTTTTCCGAAATTAATTTAATTATTAGAAAAAAAAATATAGTTGGAAATTTATTTTATTCCGCAAAGGCGCGAGATACGGTTGAGCAAGATTATTTCATCCCGCAAAGGCGCAAGTTTTCATCTCGCAAAGGTTAGATTAATTTTTTTGAATAGATTAAATAAGTTAGATTTATTGTTAATTTTATGATAAATAGGTTAGATTAATTTTTAAATAGCTTAAACATGTTAGATTTTTTGTTAGTTTTATTATAAATAGGTTAGATTAATTTTTAAATAGCTTAAACATGTTAGATTTTTTGTTAGTTTTATTATAAATAGGTTAGACTAATTTTTAAAGTAGCTTAAATATGTTAGATTTATTGTTAGTAGAATTGGTTTGATTTATTTCAAAATATATTAGATTTACTTTTGAATAGGTTAGATTTATTCTTGAAATAGGTTAGATTTATTTATAAATAGCTTAGATTTATTTTCAAAATAGCTTAAATAGGTTAGATTTAATTTTTAATTCGGTTTTTATTTTTAAGTAAGTTAAATTTTATTTTAAATAGGTTTTATTTGTGCTAAATAGGTTATATTCATTTTAAAATTAGTTATATTTGCTTTAAAAATGGTTTTTGAATAGGTAATTTATTTTAAAATTGGTTAGATTTATTTTTAAAATATGTGAGATTTAGTTTTGAAATATGTGAGATTTTATTTGTAAGTAAGTTAGATTTAAATAAGTTCTATTTATTTTTAGAATAGGTTAGATTTATTTTAAAATATGTTAGCTTTATTTTTGAATAGGTTAGATTAATTTTTGAAATATGTTTAGGTTTATCTTTAAATATGTTGGATTTTTTTAGTATGTTAGATTTTTCAAATAGGTTATTTTTTAATATGTTGGATTTATAAATATGTTGGATCTATAAATATGTTGGATTTTTTTTTAATATGTTATATTTTATTTTTTAAATTTTGAATATGTTATTTGATCATTTGAATATGTTAGATTTATTTTAATATAGGTTAGATTTTATTTTTTAATTTCGGATTAATTTTTAAATATGTTAGATAAATAAGTTAGATTTTAATATGTTAGATTTATATTTTTTGAATCTCTAAATATGTTAGATTTTTGAATATGTTAGATTTATATTTTTGAATAAGTTAGAACAAATTGTATTTATTTTGAATTAGACTTAGAATTTTAAAATTTGAATTGGATTATTATGAATTAGACTTAGAAATTTGAATTTAGATTTATTTTTTTATATTATTTTTTTTTTTTGAAATTCGGCTGAGGACATATTTTTTTTTTTGGTTCGGATCACAGAGGGCAGAGGGCAGACCGGCAGAGGACCAATTTTTTTTTTTGGTTTTGAATCTATAAATATGTTAGATTTTTGAATATGTTAGATTTATATTTTTTAAAATAAGTTAGAACAAATTGTATTTATTTTTTTAAAATAGATTTACATTTACATTTACATTTATATTCAATTTAGATATAATTTAGATTTACATTTACATTTATATTCAATTTAGATTTAGATTTATATTTTGAATAAGTTAGAACAAGTTGTATTTATTTTGAATTAGACTTAGAATTTCAAAATTTGAATTAGATTATTATGAATTAGACTTAGATTTATTTTTTATATAGTTTTTTTTCTTTTGAAATTCGGCTGTTGCAATTTTTTTTTTTTCTGTCACAGAGACAAAGGGCAGAGGGCTGTTGCAATTGAAATTCGGCTGTTTTTTTTTTCTTTTCTTTAATATAATTTAGATTTACATTTACATTTACATTTACATTTATATTCAATTTAGATATACATTTACATTTACATTTATATTCAATTTAGATTTACATTTACATTTATATTCAATTTAGATATAATTTACATTTACATTTACATTTATATTCAATTTAGATTTAATTTAGATTTACATTTACATTTATATTCAATTTAGAGATTTACATTTACATTTATATTCAATTTAGATATAATTTAGATTTACATTTACATTTATATTCAATTTAGATATAATTTAGCATTTAATTTACATTTATATTCAATTTAGATTTAATTTAGATTTACATTTACATTTATATTCAATTTAGATATAATTTAGATTTAATTTACATTTATATTCAATTTAGATTTAATTTAGATTTACATTTACATTTATATTCAATTTAGATATAATTTAGATTTACATTTACATTTATATTCAATTTAGATATAATTTAGATTTACATTTACATTTATATTCAATTTAGATATAATTTAGATTTACATTTACATTTATATTAGATTTACATTTACATTTATATTCAATTTATATTCAATTTAGATTTAGATTGTTTTTTTGAATATGTGAAGTAATTTTCATTTATTTATTTGAATAGGTTTAAAAGATGACATCTCCTCCTAATCACGATGAGGATTTACCTTTGGACCAAAGATTGTCACTCGACATTTTTGGCCCATCTCCACCTATGCAACCACCACCTAATTATCCCCAAAATTATCCACCTAATTATCCACCTAATTATCAAAGAAGGGATCAAACGCTAGATTTAAATTATCAACAACCCCCCCAAATGTATGCACCGTATTATACTTCAAACGATCCAAACATGTTTATTCCACAAGAAACACATGCACATGGAGGCACTTCTTCTGTAGCATCGAGCCAAGTCACCCTCCCTATGGAGGTACTCCGTCGAGAAGTGTCACTGGAATTGAAGAAGAACCAATCATTCCTCCGACAAGTGTCCCCCCAGAAGGACAAGTGGTAAAGAAGACTAAAAGAGTTCCTGAATACAATCAGCCGTGGGCCAAATGGTACAAGATTTCCACAGATGAGAACGGCAACATGACCACCCTCGAATGTAAGGTACAAAATTGCAAGAAACCGTTTTTTACCTATAAACAAAGTAGTGGTATGACCAGCTTTAAAAGACATGTCGAAATGCACCAAAGGAAGGGTGAGGTTATATCTGAAAATGTTGGACCGAGACAAATCCAAACCCTTATGAACGCGGATGGTACTAGAACCAACCCAAAATACGATGAATCAAAAATGCTTAGTGAATTGGCACGGTACATTACCCACAAAGAACAACCAATAAGCATGGGTGGTTGTATGAGTTTTGCCCGGTTAGTCATTCGGGGGTGTGCTCAACCAATGTACAAGAGGATCCATCATAGAAAGATGGTTGGTGAAATTAAAAACCAGTTTACCAAAATAAAAGATGAGCTCCGAGCTATATTTGCATACCTGATTAGAGTCAAAATGATGATGATTTACGTAGGGTTTTGGCTTAGGTTTTGCATATTTTCTCACACTTATGTTTAATTATTTAGAGAAAAAGGCTACTGTCACCCTTCTTTATGTTTTATTGCAGAAAACAGGTTTTGGGACTATTTCATATCAAAAGGAGCTAGAATCAGGTCAATCGGATCAGCGATGCCTTCAACCAAGTCTTGGTTACGGTCCGTATTGGTTAATACGGACCAGACATAGCACAGACTCAGAAGATGGCGCAGGAAGTTACAACCATAACCGCCAAGGTCTCATTACGGACCGTATTACCTGATACGGTCTGTATCCGAAGGCGTCTCTTGGGAAAAACTGCCGACACTGTTTCCAGATTGATTTCTTAGCCTCCAATCAACCTCTACACGTCCCTACACTCCTATATAAGGCCCCTGGGCAGATAGAATTGGTATCTTTGTATTTAGGGTTAGATTTGATTAAAGAGAGAAGAGAGGAGTGATTGTAACCATGCCGTTCCGCGGCTAAGTTCATTTTCTTAGGGCTAGGCAGTAAACCTTGTTACTCTTGATGTTTTGATATATATATTTCTGTTGATTATGGTTTCTTGTTGTTGTATCGAATATGCTTTTGTGATTTATTATCTCTTCATCTAATTTCAATGATCTAGTTTGAGTTCATTAGGGTAGTGACAGTGCTTTAATAACTCTTTAAACTATTTGGATGAGTTAGCTCGTTGAGATCTATTAGGTTTATGTGAAGAAAACCTTCGCGGGGAAACCATAAACCAGAACAACAAACCGCATGACCAAATTCCATCATTTGCGTAAGGTAAATCGCAGTGATCTGTGTAGTAATTTGGGAGATAAGAGACCCGATAGTTGCGTAAGGTAAATCGCATTGTCCTGAGTAGAGTCTCGATGAAAGATCTGTCATTCTGGCGTAACATAAATCGCAGTGACCTTTGTAGTTATCTTTCATAAAACAACAACAGGAAATCAGACGCAACAGGAATATATTGTCAAGGCGGATTGAGTGACAATGGTGTGCCAAAACCCTAGGAATTCTCATCTCTATCTTTACTTTAATTACTTTTAATTGTTTCCTAATTTACATTGATCAACAAACATCTCTCAAATTTCAGATTTCGTCTAGCCTTTCGAAAGGTTCTGATTCGATCGCTCAAAGCATTGAACCAATATTTCCCTGTGGATCGACCTCGCATATACTACTCGATAAGGATTGTGCGCTTGCAGTCCGAACCGATAGCATTTACGAGTTTATAAATATTAAAAGAAACATTGCTCTCTTTGAGTGATCAATACCAACAAAATAAGGTCTCAATTACCTCCGATATATGGACTGCCGGTAAACATGGCCTTGGGTACTCGTGTGTTACCGGCCATTGGATCGATGATCAGTGGGTATTACAAAAAAGGATATTAAGTTTTCGTGTGTTAGATTCCCCGCACTCAGCACATGTAATTTTCAAATCCATTATTGAGGTGTTAGAAGAGTATAACCTTAAGAGAGATAGGGATAACAAGGTTTTCTCTATTTCATTCAATAATGCTAGTAACAATGTAGCTTCCATTGAGATTTTTAAACGGTCACTAAACCCGATTATGAATGGGGCAATGTTTCACCAAAAGTGTGCTTGCCACATACTTAACCTCTTCGTGAAGGCGGGCCTTAAAACAGAAGCAGTAAAAGATTTGATCATTAAATTAAAGGATTGTCTGTCCCACATTGTTTCAAACCAAGAAAGAAAACAACGGTTTGGTTTGATGTATGTCAACTATGGATTGAGCAAGTTGAAAGTTCCTTGGGATATAGATACCCGTTGGAACTCTACCTATAGGCCGGCCACCTCTGCCATTCCCTCCAAGGCCGGCCAAACACAAGATGGAGCCACAATTCGCGAGATTCATGGAGACACTCAAGCAACTACAAATCACAATCCCCTTCACTGAGGCAATTGCAAACATACCTTCGTATGCTAAATTTCTGAAGGAGATTCTTTCAAACCGCAGTAGACTCCAAGAATTCTCAATAATTCCGCTCAATCTGGAATGTAGTGCGCTCGTGCAAAGCAAATTACCGACGAAGTTGAAAGATCCGGGAAGCTTTTCGATACCATGCACAATTGGCACAACAGATTTCAAGAAAGCTTTATGTGATTTGGGGGCAAGTGTGAGTTTGATGCCGAAGGCGGTATTTGATAAATTGAATTGTGGAGATCTATCACCAACTCGAATGGCATTACAACTGGCTGATCGGTCAATTCGATATCCTGAAGGAGTATTGCTAGATGTACCGATCAAAGTTGGAGACCTTTGGATACCTGGAGATTTTGTTGTAATAGACATGAAAGAAGACGAACACATTCCAATCATCCTTGGAAGGCCATTCCTCGCCACATGTGGAGCAATGATTGATGTTAAGAATGGGAAAATTTCATTAAATATCGGAAAGGACAAGGTTACTTACGACATAAACAGAGCTTTAAAATACCCTTCTGACATTGATCGTGTCTTCAACTTGGGCATCACTGATGAATTTGAAGAGGAAGAGTACCCATTCGATGAATTTGGAGAGTTCATGGGTATTGAGGATTTGGATAGCCTTCTTGAATGGGAAGATGATGAAGTGCAACCTGAACAAGATGTCGCCACTAAACCTGACGAGGTTTATAATGAAATTTGCGCAAGATGCACTACTATCACTGAAGAAGAAGTAATTCCCGTGTCCAAAGTCCTACAACCCGTATTTCTCGATATGGGTAGTAGCGAAGAGAAGAAGAAGGAAAAGGCAACCTCTCCTCCACAACTCGAGCTAAAACCTCTTCCACCCAACCTACAATACGAATTTCTAGGCCCGAATCGAACCTACCCGGTAATTGTCGGCTCTCAGCTTGACAAGACCCAAATCAGCAAGCTCGTCAATACACTCAGGAAACACAAGAAAGCAATTGGCTACTCAATCGATGACATCAAAGGCCTCAGTCCTACCATTTGCATGCACCGAATTCTGCTAGAGGAAGATCACAAACCTTCACGAGAACCACAAAGAAGACTCAATCCAAATTTGAAGGAAGTGGTCAAGAAAGAAGTCCTGAAGCTGCTAGATGCAGGCATCATTTACCCCATCTCTGATAGCAATTGGGTGAGTCCCGTCCAGGTCGTTCCGAAGAAGGGAGGCACCACAGTTGTGAAAGGAGATAACGACGAAATGCTCCAAACAAGAGTTGTTACAGGATGGCGAATGTGCATTGACTATCGGCGGCTAAATGTGGCAACAAGAAAGGACCACTACCCTCTTCCGTTTATCGATCAACTGTTGGAGCGATTAGCAAAGCACTCATACTTCTGCTACCTTGATGGATACTCCGGCTTCTTCCAAATTCCAATTCATCCTCAAGATCAAGAAAAGACCACATTCACATGCCTCTATGGAACTTTCGCTTACCGTCGCATGCCCTTCAGGTTATGCAACGCTCCCGCAACCTTCCAAAGAGCCATGGTGTCTATCTTTTCGGATTATGTCGAGGAAATAATGGAAGTATTCATGGATGACTTTTCAGTTTATGGGGATACCTTCGACTCATGTTTAAGGAACCTGTCTAAAGTTCTTAAAAGATGTGAAGAAGTAAACCTCGTATTAAATTGGGAAAAATGTCATTTTATGGTACAGGAAGGGGTGGTGCTTGGTCATACCATTTCCTCTAAGGGAATGGAAGTTGACAAAGCAAAAGTCGAGGTAATTGAAAAATTAACTCAACCAACATGTGTTCGTGACATTCGCAGTTTTCTTGGTCATGCAGGTTTTTATCGAAGATTTATCAAGGACTTCTCAAAAATTGCAAAGCCACTCTCAAACTTGACCATGAAGGATACCGAGTTCATCTTCGATGAGAAATGTATCGAAGCATTCAACACACTCAGGAATGCTTTGATTTCAGCCCCAATTCTCCAACCGCCTGACTGGGACCACCCTTTTGAAATCATGTGCGATGCAAGTGATTACGCAGTGGGAGCAGTCCTGGAACAACGGAAGGATAAGAAACCCTATGCAATCTATTACGCGAGCAAAGTTCTAAATGAAGCTCAATGCAATTACACAACAACTGAGAAAGAACTACTCGCAGTAATATTTGCAATTAACAAATTTCGATCTTACCTTGTAGGTTCAAAAGTCATCATTTACACAGATCATGCAGCAATCAAGTACCTCATCAATAAGAAGGACGCAAAACCTAGACTCATCCGATGGGTACTTCTCCTACAAGAGTTTGATATCGAAATTAGGGATAAGAAGGGCACAGAGAATTCGGTAGCCGACCACCTGTCAAGACTGAGACAACCAAGCAGTGATGATCAACCGATCGATGATTCTTTTGCTGATGAACAACTCTACTCTGTAGAGACATGCAGACGGCCATGGTACGCAGATCTGGCCAACTACATTGCATGTGGAGCCATCCCGCCTAACATGACATTTCAGCAAAAGAAGAGATTTCTAACAAGTGCCAAACATTACTACTGGGATGATCCTTACCTCTTCCGCCTTTGTGTAGACGGAATACACAGGAGATGTGTCACACACGAAGAATCGAAAAGCATCATTCATGACTGTCACTCCTCGCCGTATGGTGGCCATGCATCATTCCGAAAGACAGCATTGAAAATCCTTCAAGCAGGTTTTTATTGGCCCGACATCTTCAGAGATGTTCAGGATTATGTCTCCCGCTGTGACGCATGTCAACGGACGGGAAACATATCCAAACGCGATGAGATGCCTCAAAATTCAATCTTAGAAGTGGAGATTTTCGATGTTTGGAGAATTGATTTCATGGGGCTATTCCCGAGCTCAGGTAACAACAAGTATATCCTCGTAGCAGTCGACTATGTCTCAAAATGAGTGGAAGCAATTCCAGCGCCATCAGCAGATGCAAATATAGTCAAGAGGCTGTTCCAGAAGATCATATTTCTAAGGTTTGGCATCCCTCGAGTAGTGATAAGTGATGGAGGATCGCATTTCATCAACAATCAATTCAACAATCTTCTGAAGAAATATGGCGTCACACACAAGGTGACAACTCCTTACCATCCACAAACCAGTGGGCAAGTAGAAATTTCAAACAGAGAAATCAAGAACATCTTGCAAAAGACGGTGTCTTGGTCCAGAAAGAATTGGGCACTCAAACTAGACGAAGCACTTTGGGCCTACAGAACCTCGTTCAAAACTCCAATCGGAATGACACCCTACAAACTGATCTACGGAAAGGCTTGTCATCTGCCGGTGGAGTTAGAACACAAGGCATATTGGGCAATAAAAACATTCAATTATGACCTTAGAGATGCAGGCAAGAAGAGGCTACTAGACCTGAATGCACTAGACGAACTGAGACTACACGCATACGATAATGCAAAGATGTATAAAGAACGGGCGAAATTCTACCATGACAAAAAGATAAGAAAAAGGGAATTCAAAGAAGGCGACATGGTGCTTCTCTTCAATTCAAGATTAAAACTCTTCCCCGGAAAATTGAGATCCAGATGGACGGGGCCATACAAGGTCACTTGCGTACCCTTATGGAACAATCCAAATCTGGAGTCAAGAAACCGGGTATTTTAAGGTGAACGGCCAGAGGTTGAAGCACTACATCGCAGGAACAAATGACGAGCATAAAGAGACATATTCCTTCGGGAATCAGCCAAACGACTGATGCGACACAAAGTCGAGCTAATGACTTTAAACAAGCGCTTCTTGGGAGGCAACCCAAGGCCACTTTTGTTTTCTTTTTCATATAAAAATTCAAAAAAAAAAAAAAAAATATTTCATTTGATCCTAAACTATTGTACTAATCACAGGGTTACTATTCTTACCTACAGGAGGAAATGCTGGAAGAATTTAATTGACAAAATTCGAAGCCCGTCACAAAAAATTATTCTCTGTTACGGACTGTATCAGTTCAATACGGAGTAGTTCTCCAATACGGGCTTATCTGGGACTTGGCGCAGAAAAAGAAAGGTTCAACACAAAAACCGCACAACGGTTACGGACCGTATCAGTTGATACGGACCGTAATCAATGAGCAGTTTTAACCAACTCTATTTCTGATGCTTCAAGAAACAAAAACTCGAATTTTAACTAAATCTAACCTCCCACTACCAGCACTTTCTACACATTCATCACATCTTTTCACTGCCATTTAAACCCTTCAATCACCTCCCTTTTTCCCTGCACCATTTTGTAGATTTTCAGATCAAAATTCGAAACCTATCCACAGAAATTCTCCAAGTCAAGCCCGTATTAGCACCGTATCAGCTTAATACGGCCCGTAACAGAGACCGAAACCAGAGAAAAATAGCGCACAACAGCCCCCATTCCTCCGATCCTCAACCCGACAATGAACACATCTTCGCAACAGCCATGGGAATCAAGTTCTACAGCAAGCAAGAATTCGATCGCGCCCAAACATTGCTCGACCGAACCGTCGCGAACAACAAGGCGATGTGCATAAACACCATGAAAGTCCTCGGGTGTTATGATTACGTGCGCGTGTCCCTCAATAATATCAATTTATGGGACTTGGCGGACCGCCTACGGACTACAAGAGTATATCTAAGACCCTCCATAGAATTCTTATCAACACTACAATGGGAAGGCGACATGATCACATACCGTTTACTCAACCGCCCATTTACAATAACCATGGAGGACTTTTGCAAGGCGCTGTCCATCCCAACAAATGGCGAAATCGAACTGTGCACGAGGGAGAAGCGCACGAAGTATTGGGAGATGGTCGCAATCGATGAGCGCAAAATATACCGCAAAGACTCACGCTTTATTTCTTCAATAGAATTGCGGTATATTCATATTATCTTGACTAACTCTATCTTCCCAATAGGAGAAGACACAACGGAGGTGCAAGAGCGAGATATCTTCATCATGCGTTGCATGAAGAGCCATAAGCATCAACCACATCTCGGCCACCACATCATGCACCACCTTACTTCCGTGGCCGCCGACATGAAAAACAACCATGTGGTTTCCGTGGGTTGTGTCACACCCCCGGACAACCCGCCGCGCATTTACGCGCAAGGCGATTAGCACATCACATACATTATCAATAATAAATCCAAACAAGCCACTTTATTGTAAATAAATGAGTTCCACACACAAATAGAAAGGGAAAAACACATCAGACATGGCAATTCAAACAGTCACTGCCACGTCTGTACAGTATTTTGTTCATACAACAGAAAACTAAATACATAGTGGCTAAGTAAATAACTCCCGCTAGTTTTCTCACTCGCGTCCTTCCTCTAGGTCCTCAGCTTCAGTTCCTGGAACCCACATAAAGGTGGAAACAAAACGGGTGAGAGAATCGAAACTATCTCTCAGTGCGGGATTTAGTTCCAGCCCGGTGCTTTTACAAATGAATGCATTAAATACCCTAATAACATGAAAGTAAAGGTTTTGAAATAACCCCCAATTTTCCTATCAATTCGGACATGCAATCCTTTCAAAACATTCTCAGTTCTGTTCCTGTTTCTCTTTAAAATTCTCACACACTCCGGGTTCGCCACACACGGACAATCCGGCCTTTCTCCCTTGGGAATCCATGCCCGTACATGAAAACTTAGAGAGTCGTCACACGAGGACGAGCTGTTCTGTTCTGTTCTTACTCCGGATCACCACACACGGATAATCCGGCCTTTCTCTCTGAGAACCCATGCCCATGCAGGATAGCCCAAAGAGTCGCCACACGAGGACGAATCTGGAAGGGTCGTTGCGGGGACCCAACCGGCAGATCGCCACACACGGACGATCCGATTTTTGAAAACACATGCAGAACCGCCACACAGGGACGGCCCCAATTTAAAACAGTTCATTAAAAGCTTTCCTTGTTCACATTCACACTATCCTGTCAGTTCAATTCGATGCATCCAAAATTTCCTATCAATGCAATTCTACACAAAACAAAAGAGAATTCGACATTCTCACATGCAGTTCATCTACCAGATTGGGAAAAAGGATTACCTACCTTAATCCACGCATTTCTTATTATTTGTAAAAAGACCAGGAAACCCGCACCTGTATTTTCAGTAACTGCTGTTGTGCGTGAGTTGGGACCCTGCGTATTCTCAGCGTCTTCTAGCGTCGCGTGATTTACTCCTAGGTTTTAAATACACTTAATTAGGTTCTTATTTTTAATTGCATTTAAGGACTTTGTCATTTAAAAGATATGCCCAAGTATTTCATTCACCTTAATTCCAATATACTTCTCAATTCCTATCTCCCAACCCATTTCCCCACAACTCAAGTAAATTACTAAACTAAATTTGAGAAATGACCTTGATTTCTTGTATAAGTAGACAAATTCTAAATTAAAAGAGGTTTCAGTATGCAAATTGGGTTATTGGGTCTAGGGTTTTCGGTTTTGGGTTCCACCTCAAGTTTTCGGGTCTGGGGCATAAGGTTTCGGATCTTGGCAAGGGGTTTCGGGTCTAGGGTTGTGGTGGCCGGCCAAGGGGAAAGGGAGAGGGAGATGGCAGGGGTTTTAGACTGGGGTTTCTTTGGGTCAGCGGCACCAAAGGGAAAGAGAGAGGGCGGTTAAAGAGAGAGGCAGGGATGAGGGTGGTTCGGCTGCCAAGGGAAGGAGGGCGGTTAGGAGGGCTGGCGGCCAATGAGAAGAGAGGAGGCGGGTAGGAGGGGCTGGCGGCCAAGGAAGAGAGAAGGTAGAGAGGCAGGGTGCGGCAGCCACCAAGGAGGAGGGTTGGCTTGTGGCCGGCGGCAGCCAAAGAGAGCAAAGGGGAAAGTTTCGGCCAAAAGAGAAAAAGAGAGAAAAAGGAGAGAAAAAGAAAACTTACAGAATATTGAAAATGGAGAGGAATGAGAAGAGAGAAGAGATTGGATTGCTTATATTATTGGATATGGGCTGAATTTAGGTTTGGGCCTTGCTAAATTGAGTTTGCTAAAAAAAAAACCAGATTTTGACATCTATTAAATATATTTTGCTAAAACGAACCGTCATTTCTTCTCATTTTTACTATTTACTATATTTTCATTCCTATAAATTGTTGATTATTAATTTAATTGCTATTTATTATTTTCTAAATCGAATCTTATATAATTTAAATCATACCCAAATTGAGAAGCGTTACATCCTCCCCCCCTTGGAAATCCTGTTCAGTCCCCTGAACAGCCTCGGCGTCTATGTCTTCGAACAATTCTGGGTATGTGGCACGCATCGTCTCCTCCATTTCCCAAGTTGCTTCTCGGCTGGTGTGTCTTCCCCATTGTACTAAGACCTGTTTAATGGTCTTTCGCCGGAGACTTATTTCTTTGGTGTCTAGTATTTTCCTGGGTCGTTCCTCATACACCAAGGTTTCATCTAACCCCAGATTTGAAAAGTCAAGAATGTGGGAGGGGTCTCGGATATATTTCCGTAGTTGAGATACGTGGAAAACTGGGTGTACTTTATCTAGGGTTGGAGGTAGCGCCAGTTCGTATGCCAGCGGTCCGATTCTTCTAAGAATTTCAAATGGCCCCACATATCTAGGGCTCAGTTTTCCTGCTACGCCAAATCGTCTCACTCCCCTCCTTGGAGAGACCTTCAACCAAACATGCTCTCCAGTTTCGAACTCTAGTGGTCGTCTCCTCAAGTCTGCATACTTTTTCTGTCTGTCTCGAGCAGTGTCTAGTCGATTTAGAATCAGTCGGGTTCTATCCGCGCAATCTTTTACCATTTCTGGCCCTGTTGGCAGTTGTTCCCCGTTGTTTCCCCACCACAAGGGAGTCTTCCAACGGTGCCCGCACCAAGCTTCAGATGGTGCCATGTCGATACTGGCATGGTAACTATTGTTGTATGCGAACTCGGCCATTGTCAGATGATCAGCCCATGACCCTTGAAAGTTAATGGCACAAGCCCTTAGCATGTCCTCTAAAGTCTGGATTGTTCGTTCCGACTGGCCGTCCGTTTGAGGGTGATGAGCGGTACTGAAATTGAGTCGGGTTCCCATTGCCTCCTGAAAACTTTTCCAGAAGTGCGAGGTGAATCGCGTATCCCGGTCCGATATGATAGTTTCAGGAACTCCATGATATGTGAACTGATATTGAAGAAACAATTCTGCTAATTCTGTACCTGATGTAGGGGTTCGCAGTGGTATAAAGTGGGCTACTTTGGTTAGTGTGTCTACAATGACCCAGATTGAGTCATACCTCTTTTGGGTACGCGGTAACCCAGTGATGAAATCCATAGTAATGATCTGGAACTTCATTTGTGCTCTGGAGTTTGGATACAACAATCCTGCTATCTTTCTCCGTTCAGCTTTCACTTGTTGGCAGGTGATGCACCTAGCCACAAATTCTGACACGTCTTTCTTCATATTGGGCCACCAAAATTGGGTACGAAGATCCTTATACATCTTCACCTCTCCTGGGTGAATGGTATATCCCGACTCGTGGGCTTCTTGCAGAATTTCCTTTCTCAGTCCTCCCTGTTCTGGCACACACACCCGCTGGTTGAAATAGAGTAGTCCGTCCTCGTTTTCCTTGAAGGTCGACGTTGGATTGGTACGGGCCAATTCCCTGTATCTTTGGTGCTGCTCGTCACCTTGGTCTGCGTTCCGTATTCGAGACTTTAAGTCCGGTTGTACCGATATAGCTGCGAGGGTGAGTACCGCGTTTGTCGCGGCTCCTTTGGTGTCGGTTTGTTCCTGGATCCAGCTGGTGGATACACACACTCCCAAATTCATGTGTCGCATCTCCTTGATCAATTCTTTTTCTTGGGTTATGACTTCTGCCAAATTTGTCGCCCCCTTCCTACTAAGTGCGTCTGCCACCACATTTGCCTTCCCGGCCAAGTATTGTATATCTAAGTCATAGTCCTTCATCAGTTCCAACCACCTCCTTTGTCTCATGTTCAATTCTTTCTGGGTAAACACATACTTCAAGCTTTGGTGGTCCGTGAATACTCGGCATTTTGCCCCATAAAGGTAGTGTCTCCATGCCTTGAGTGCAAAGATAACTGCTGCCAATTCTAGGTCGTGTGTGGGGTAATTCTGTTCATGGTTCTTCAATTGCCGTGACCCATAAGCAATTACTCGTCCGTCCTGCATGAGTACACATCCTAGGCCGTTCCTTGACGCGTCGGTATACACCGTGAACTCTTGGTCTGGTTTAGGCAGTGTTAATACTGGGGCACTGGTTAGTAGTTTCTTCAATGTTTGGAAACTCTCTTCTTGACTCTCCGTCCATTTGAAAGTGGTTCCTTTGTGTAGGAGTTGGGTCATGGGTCGGGCTGTCTTTGAGTACCCGGGAACGAAGCGCCTGTAGTATCCCGCTAACCCTAGGAAGCTGCGTATATCCGTTACACTTTTGGGTTGATTCCATTCCACCACTGCTTTGATTTTATCTGGGTCTACCCGGATACCTTCCCCCGTCACTACATGTCCCAAAAATTTAACCTCTTTCATCCAAAATTCACACTTAGAGAATTTGGCGTACAATTGGTGTTCCCGTAATCTTTGTAACACCGTACGTAGGTCTTCGGCATGATCTTCTTCCGTTTTCGAGTAAATCAGAATGTCATCTATAAAAACAATGACGCAGCAATCAAGCAAGTCGTGGAATACTCGGTTCATTAAATCCATGAATGCTGCAGGAGCATTAGTTAATCCAAATGGCATGACAGTGAATTCATAGTGCCCGTAACGGGTACGGAATGCTGATTTCTCTACATCTTGAGGTTGAATCTTTAACTGATGGTACCCCGATCTCAGATCGATCTTGGAATAAACGGCCGCACCTTGGAGTTGATCGAATAGGTCTTCAATCCTTGGGAGAGGGTATTTATTTTTGATCGTGACCTTGTTTAACTCTCGGTAATCGATGCACAGTCTCATACTACCGTCCTTCTTCCTGACGAATAGTACCGGTGCGCCCCACGGCGAGGTACTTGGTCGTATGAATCCCAGTTCTAAGAGCTCTTCTAACTGAACCTTCAGTTCCTTAAGTTCCGCCGGTGCCATCCGGTACGGAGCCTTAGAGATTGGACGGGTACCAGGGAGTAAGTCTATGTGAAATTCAATTTCCCGATCAGGGGGTATTCCTGGTAACTCTTCCGGGAATACATCGGGATACTCCGAGACGATAGGTACTGACGTTATCTCGGGTTTTTTCGTCTCGAGTTGCATTATGGTGACTAAAAAGGCGGGACTACCGCTGTTGATGAGTCTCCTTGCTTGATTGGCCGATATTGTCGGGGTTCCGCCTCCTCGTTTCTTGAGTCGAACAGAGAGATCATGGAGACCTGGCCTGTTAATAACCATCCTCCCTTTCAGGCAGTCCACCGTCACACCGTTTCGAGTGAGCCACTCCAGACCCAACATTAAATCATAGAGACCCGTCTTAGAGACTATGGGGTTTATCGGGAATTCCCTCCCCGCTATTTGGAGTTTCAACCCTACGCTCCGAAGTTCTGGGGTGGTGTATTGTAAGGCAGGAGTACTTATATTCAGTAATTTACCAGAGTCTCGAGTTGGTACCCCGTGTTTTTCTACCCACTCCTTTGCTATAACCGAATGACTACAACCCGTATCTATAAGTACAAAAACAGGAATTCCAGATAGTTCAAACATACCAGTCAGAAGATCAGTGGACACGTCTTCTCCTTCGTACTCCTCAATAGTCGGTGTTCCTCCCATCTCACAGTTGTATTGATCATGCGCATGCATCCCCACCCTTTGGTTTCCTTGGTTCCCACTGCGGTTGTTATTGGGAGGGTTGTAGCCACCGGTCCCTCTGCCAAGGGGTGCTCGTGTGGGTGGACCCGTATTTCCCACTTGTTGCCCGGAATAAACTCGCGGAGCTGGGCAGTCCTTGATGAAATGTCCCGGTTTGTTACACCGGTGGCACACCCCCAAACGGAAACTGCATTGATCAGGTGAATGGTTGCGGCCACAGTAGTTGCACAGGGGTGTTGGATTAGATTGGAAATTAGGCCGGTTATCCCCGTAATTATTTCTGTTCGGGGCCGGCCTCATAGGCTCATCTATCTTAGGTCGCACATTTCTCGATCCCCCGGCTTGGTTGATGCGCCCGTCATAAGACTCCGCAGTGCTTGCCCTTAACATTAAATCCGACAGTTGGTTGGTCCCCGGAATGTCAATGATCTGAGCAAGGCGGGGGTTCAGTCCCCCGAGGTATTGTTGTCTGAGGCGGAATTCATCTCTCACGATATCGGGTGCATATCTCATTAGGTTCTCAAACTTGGAGTTATACTCCACCACTAAACTGCTCCCCTGTTTCAAGCTTGTAAACCGTTGCCGGAGTGCCTCTCTTGACATGGTGTCCATATAGCGGCGTTCGAATTGCCTTTCGAACTCCGTCCACCCTTTTGCTTCAGCGGTTTCACCCCACCCGCGTTTCACCTCTTGCCACCAGAATCGAGCATGACCCTCCAGTAATTGAGTAGCTAGCTCTACTCGGTGTTCCTCAGGGGCTCTCAAGATTTGGAGTTTATCCTTGATATTTGCGACCCAGTTCTCTGCTGCGGCAAAGTCACCTGTCCCATCGAAGGTCGGGGGACGCAATGAGGTGAACGATCGGTAGTATTCAAAGAACGTGTCGGCCTCTCTAGGCTGTCGCTGTTCATATTCCATGGCTACCCTGGTCACCCGCTCTAGTCCCTGCAGTAGGGCATTCAGCTGAGGGTTCTCGAGTGGAATCCTAGTGTCGCCATCTGCGTCGCTCGTGTTTGAGTTAGTCCTGGTTCCTTTCGCCATCTCTGACTTTTCTGCGCAAAGGGTGCTTGATGTGAGTTTTTCATTCTTCTAAGTTTTATATAATTATACTTGCATTATTATTAGTTACAGAGTTCATCGTGTGACTTATGGTTATTCAACTCAAAGCAATTAGACACAAATTTTAAAGAAGGAATTTAAAAATTACGAATCAAACTTTAAATTTCTTTAGATTATAACTGCTCATTCAAACATTCAACAAAATTTAAGATACATGTGAGGTTTATAACTATCTCATTTCCTTTTTCCCTAAAGTGCCCTAATCGGTCCCAGAATATCCCTTAAGTATATCTTTCTTAACGTGATACGTCCAGTTGTTCCGAACTTCTGACATTGTGAATGGTTCTGCTTCCATTTCCGCTCTTATAGCTGGGTCTTCTTCTTCTACCTTCTGGGGTTTCTCCCCGATGAGCTTGTTCTTATTTCCCGATATTTTCTGCATTACTGCTCTGACTGGTTTCTCGTGGGGTGGCCAGAACACGAGGCTGCGGTGTGCGCAGTCTATCAGCACGTGGTGCTCCTTGAGCCAGTCCATTCCTAGGACCATCTCGTATGCCCCGGTGTCTGCCACGATTGGGTCTACTCGCCATTTTCCATTCTGCGTGTTCACGTAAAGATCCGGACAGTATTGTTCTTCTACCCTATGTTCGAGCCCTGCGAAGAAACGGCGTCTTCCGGTATTCTTCACCCTGAATCCGCTAGCCTCCACCACGTGTGGCGAGATGACGGAGTACGGACAATTGACGGAGATTGCAGCATTGACAGTGATTCCGGACAAGTCGACCCATCCAACCATTTCCTTGACTTTTGCGGTGGTTGCGAATGTCCTTAGCCAAGTGGGCTGTCCGTTAAATTGATTTGCCATCTAAGGAAAGGATCTATTTGGTTTGTTTTCTACAAAATTAAATTTGTTCAATCTTCCAAAAAGAAAATATCCTTGTTATATTCAAAATAATTTGTATCGTTACTAAAAGCATAATCCGTCACTAAATATCATGGTTCTAAATAGCTAGCTATAGCAGCGCTATAGCTACGCTATAGCTTTTTCAAACCATAAAAGCTAAGCTATGAGATATGAGTGCGCTAATTCAGCTACGACCGCTATAGCTGTAATAGCTTACCGCTATTACCGCTATGCGCTATGCGTTATTGCTGCCGCTATGCTACATGAGCTTTTTTTGGCGATTTACATGGGCTTTTGTTCCTTTTTATGATGCTACATGGTCTGCTATGATAAGTATTCTAAACCAAACTATGTGCTTATGTTCCAATTTGTGATTTAGTCTCTCATTCTATATCAGAAAATATTCAAATATTAATTCTTTCTTTTACTTGCTCTTTGTCTAGTATTCACTTGTAAAATTATTGCCGTTCGTTTCAATTGAAAACTAATTTTGATTATTATAATATATAAAATGTTCAAATAAGTATACTTACTTCATTTCACTTGTAAAATTAATTGCTCTTTGTCTATTATAATCTGTAATACTATCAAGTATGAACTATTAAATAATGTTACCTTGTAGATCTTTTTTTTCTTCTTATTTGCATGATTGAAAAAAGTATAGACTTAGATTAGTTATCATTTGATTGTTAACCCAATCCAATTCTCTAATATTGATCATGTTGATAATTAGTAGAATATAAATTTTGAAACAGAAATACCGCTATGTATGATAGCTTCCGCTTTAGCTACGCTATTCGCAATAGCTTTTTTTTTTGTCTCCCCGCTATGCCGCTATAATCGCTATTTAGAACCTTGCTAAATATCATATACATTGGTTACTATTGGTACGCCTAGTTCCTATAGTTTGGTCTATGACCTATTGCCGCATCCTATTGCTAGCGCTCTCTTAGCGGAAGTTTATTGATATTGTATGTGCTGGCTCTGATACCAACTAAGTTGTCACACCCCCGGACAACCCGCCGCGCATTTACGCGCAAGGCGATTAGCACATCACATACATTATCAATAATAAATCCAAACAAGCCACTTTATTGTAAATAAATGAGTTCCACACACAAATAGAAAGGGAAAAAACACATCAGACATGGCAATTCAAACAGTCACTGCCACGTCTGTACAGTATTTGTTCATACAACAGAAAACTAAATACATAGTGGCTAAGTAAATAACTCCCGCTAGTTTTCTCACTCGCGTCCTTCCTCTAGGTCCTCAGCTTCAGTTCCTGGAACCCACATAAAGGTGGAAACAAAACGGGTGAGAGAATCGAAACTATCTCTCAGTGCGGGATTTAGTTCCAGCCCGGTGCTTTTACAAATGAATGCATTAAATACCCTAATAACATGAAAGTAAAGGTTTTGAAATAACCCCCAATTTTCCTATCAATTCGGACATGCAATCCTTTCAAAACATTCTCAGTTCTGTTCCTGTTTCTCTTTAAAATTCTCACACACTCCGGGTTCGCCACACACGGACAATCCGGCCTTTCTCCCTTGGGAATCCATGCCCGTACATGAAAACTTAGAGAGTCGTCACACGAGGACGAGCTGTTCTGTTCTGTTCTTACTCCGGATCACCACACACGGATAATCCGGCCTTTCTCTCTGAGAACCCATGCCCATGCAGGATAGCCCAAAGAGTCGCCACACGAGGACGAATCTGGAAGGGTCGTTGCGGGGACCCAACCGGCAGATCGCCACACACGGACGATCCGATTTTTGAAAACACATGCAGAACCGCCACACAGGGACGGCCCCAATTTAAAACAGTTCATTAAAAGCTTTCCTTGTTCACATTCACACTATCCTGTCAGTTCAATTCGATGCATCCAAAATTTCCTATCAATGCAATTCTACACAAAACAAAAGAGAATTCGACATTCTCACATGCAGTTCATCTACCAGATTGGGAAAAAGGATTACCTACCTTAATCCACGCATTTCTTATTATTTGTAAAAAGACCAGGAAACCCGCACCTGTATTTTCAGTAACTGCTGTTGTGCGTGAGTTGGGACCCTGCGTATTCTCAGCGTCTTCTAGCGTCGCGTGATTTACTCCTAGGTTTTAAATACACTTAATTAGGTTCTTATTTTTAATTGCATTTAAGGACTTTGTCATTTAAAAGATATGCCCAAGTATTTCATTCACCTTAATTCCAATATACTTCTCAATTCCTATCTCCCAACCCATTTCCCCACAACTCAAGTAAATTACTAAACTAAATTTGAGAAATGACCTTGATTTCTTGTATAAGTAGACAAATTCTAAATTAAAAGAGGTTTCAGTATGCAAATTGGGTTATTGGGTCTAGGGTTTTCGGTTTTGGGTTCCACCTCAAGTTTTCGGGTCTGGGGCATAAGGTTTCGGATCTTGGCAAGGGGTTTCGGGTCTAGGGTTGTGGTGGCCGGCCAAGGGGAAAGGGAGAGGGAGATGGCAGGGGTTTTAGACTGGGGTTTCTTTGGGTCAGCGGCACCAAAGGGAAAGAGAGAGGGCGGTTAAAGAGAGAGGCAGGGATGAGGGTGGTTCGGCTGCCAAGGGAAGGAGGGCGGTTAGGAGGGCTGGCGGCCAATGAGAAGAGAGGAGGTAGAGAGGTAGGGTGCGGCAGCCACCAAGGAGGAGGGTTGGCTTGTGGCCGGCGGCAGCCAAAGAGAGCAAAGGGGAAAGTTTCGGCCAAAAGAGAAAAAGAGAGAAAAAGGAGAGAAAAAGAAAACTTACAGAATATTGAAAATGGAGAGGAATGAGAAGAGAGAAGAGATTGGATTGCTTATATTATTGGATATGGGCTGAATTTAGGTTTGGGCCTTGCTAAATTGAGTTTGCTAAAAAAAAAACCAGATTTTGACATCTATTAAATATATTTTGCTAAAACGAACCGTCATTTCTTCTCATTTTTACTATTTACTATATTTTCATTCCTATAAATTGTTGATTATTAATTTAATTGCTATTTATTATTTTCTAAATCGAATCTTATATAATTTAAATCATACCCAAATTGAGAAGCGTTACAGGTTGCTTCGCAACCCTCCTTGCACACCACCACAACATAAGTTTTGACGGCTTTGTGGAAGTATTCGGCAACAACCGCCTCAATATGAACTATTTGGTGAATAATAACCATGTACAAGCGGTCTTCAACGCACACACCGGCGACATCAGGTACACTCTCAAAATTGGTGAAAATATGACCATCCACATTGGTACGGATATGGGGTCGTTTCAGTTCGGATACGAATCCGAACATGAAGATGAAGCACAAGAAGAGGAGGAACCAGAAGAAGAGGAGCCTACGGAGGAGGAACCAACCGAAGAACATATGGAGGAATCACAAAGCACACCACACCACTCAACCATCCAACACCATGATATGGCATTTGTACGACATCTCATTCCACCACGCGACACTACAAATGCATCCAACTCCATACCCGCGCCCACCGGTTGGGAGCAAGAACCGACAATATCACGACCTCGCGAGCCAGGCCCTACCGCATGTTACGCCAACAACACCCTCGAGAATTTAAAGAAGCGCACACGCTACTTGGAAGAATACTTGGACAAGGTAAACAAAGCACACGAGAATTTCTATGAATATTGCCTTTCCAAGGGAATACCATTCACCCCACCGATTCCATTCAACCCACCACCACCCCGCGACAATGAGTAATCTGTGAGATCTTTCTTATCCCTCTCTTTCTTGTTTATTTTCTTGCATTGAGGACAATACAAAATTTAAGCATGGGGGTAGGGGATAAGAAATTAGTTTAGGAATTGCATTGTATCTAGGATCATGGCATGTAGGACCCTTATTTTTTTCTTTTTCGCTAGCAGTTTTACTCAATCGGGACCACTTTTTTAAGGATTAACCAAGATAAGTTGGGAGGAACGGTTGAGGTTTTTATCTAGCGTGCATATAGGCATTTGCATTGATAGGATCATATAATTTGCATGTAGGATAATCAAATAGGAATTGTTTTAAAATTTTAATTAGGCTAAGGTTTAGACAATTGGCCATGATACCAAAAATTCAGAATTTTAATTATTAGTGATTTCAAAGTGAACAATTAATTGCTAACCATGAGAGTTGATCAAAAATTGCAAAACCTAGAATTTTATTTTGAATAATTTATTTTTGCAAAGTCTTTTAAATTTGATAGTGTTTTAGAATACCCATTTATTATAGATAGACCCCTAGCGAAACTATGCAATAATTTCTTGTATGAATGAATACTTGAAATTGTGTGTAATCATGGTGCTTGTGACACAAAAATATGTCATTTTATTTTTCACAAAAATAGAAAAATACAAAAAAATCGAAAAAGAGAAAAATCCAAAAAAAAAAAATAGAAAAATATAGAAAAAGAAAAAAAAGAAAAAAATAGAATAAAAGATGGAGGATAAAAAGAGTACGGGTGCCTACGCAAGACTGGTTACCAATAGGCTCGAGAAAACCTCCCAAATTTTAATTTTTGTACATATTTAATTTTCGAAAAATAGTCACAAGTACCAACACACTTAGTTGTCATACTTTGCTCCAATCAATTGGGAAGGAAACATCAACATTTATATCATTAGAATTCCTATTGATTGGAAGGGATCCATTTATAATAGAAGGGGAAATTAATACTCTCAATTTTAAGGATATTTGTGAAATAGATTGTTTGATAATAATTATTCTAGGGTTAGCATAATGAGGTCAATCATGGGGTGAATAAATTGTTCAAGGAAGAGATCATTAATATTTTAGAGTTCTAAATTTTTATTGTCATGCCAATTGTACCAAACCTAAGTTCCAATTAAATTTTAAACAAGTCCTTGAGATTGTATGGTTTAACCTAGACCGGATCTTTGACTAGCTGGGATGTCGTTGCTTGAGGACAAGCAACAATTCAAGTTGGGAGGCGTGATCAGAGTCAAAATGATGATGATTTACGTAGGGTTTTGGCTTAGGTTTTGCATATTTTCTCACACTTATGTTTAATTATTTAGAGAAAAAGGCTACTGTCACCCTTCTTTATGTTTTATTGCAGAAAACAGGTTTTGGGACTATTTCATATCAAAAGGAGCTAGAATCAGGTCAATCGGATCAGCGATGCCTTCAACCAAGTCTTGGTTACGGTCCGTATTGGTTAATACGGACCAGACATAGCACAGCCTCAGAAGATGGCGCAGGAAGTTACAACCATAACCGCCAAGGTCTCATTACGGACCGTATTACCTGATACGGTCCGTATCCGAAGGCGTCTCTTGGGAAAAACTGCCGACAGCTGTTTCCAGATTGATTTCTTAGCCTCCAATCAACCTCTACACGTCCCTACACTCCTATATAAGGCCCATGGGCAGATAGAATTGGTATCTTTGTATTTAGGGTTAGATTTGATTAAAGAGAGAAGAGAGGAGTGATTGTAACCATGCCGTTCCGCGGCTAAGTTCATTTTCTTAGGGCTAGGCAGTAAACCTTGTTACTCTTGATGTTTTGATATATATATTTCTGTTGATTATGGTTTCTTGTTGTTGTATCGAATATGCTTTTGTGATTTATTATCTCTTCATCTAATTTCAATGATCTAGTTTGAGTTCATTAGGGTAGTGACAGTGCTTTAATAACTCTTTAAACTATTTGGATGAGTTAGCTTCGTTGAGATCTATTAGGTTTATGTGAAGAAAACCTTCGCGGGGAAACCATAAACCAGAACAACAAACCGCATGACCAAATTCCATCATTTGCGTAAGGTAAATCGCAGTGATCTGTGTAGTAATTTGGGAGATAAGAGACCCGATAGTTGCGTAAGGTAAATCGCATTGTCCTGAGTAGAGTCTCGATGAAAGATCTGTCATTCTGGCGTAACATAAATCGCAGTGACCTTTGTAGTTATCTTTCATAAAACAACAACAGGAAATCAGACGCAACAGGAATATATTGTCAAGGCGGATTGAGTGACAATGGTGTGCCAAAACCCTAGGAATTCTCATCTCTATCTTTACTTTAATTACTTTTAATTGTTTCCTAATTTACATTGATCAACAAACATCTCTCAAATTTCAGATTTCGTCTAGCCTTTCGAAAGGTTCTGATTCGATCGCTCAAAGCATTGAACCAATATTTCCCTGTGGATCGACCTCGCATATACTACTCGATAAGGATTGTGCGCTTGCAGTCCGAACCGATAGCATTTACGAGTTTATAAATATTAAAAGAAACATTGCTCTCTTTTGAGTGATCAATACCAACAAAATAAGGTCTCAATTACCTCCGATATATGGACTGCCGGTAAACATGGCCTTGGGTACTCGTGTGTTACCGGCCATTGGATCGATGATCAGTGGGTATTACAAAAAAGGATATTAAGTTTTCGTGTGTTAGATTCCCCGCACTCAGCACATGTAATTTTCAAATCCATTATTGAGGTGTTAGAAGAGTATAACCTTAAGAGAGATAGGGATAACAAGGTTTTCTCTATTTCATTCAATAATGCTAGTAACAATGTAGCTTCCATTGAGATTTTTAAACGGTCACTAAACCCGATTATGAATGGGGCAATGTTTCACCAAAAGTGTGCTTGCCACATACTTAACCTCTTCGTGAAGGCGGGCCTTAAAACAGAAGCAGTAAAAGATTTGATCATTAAATTAAAGGATTGTCTGTCCCACATTGTTTCAAACCAAGAAAGAAAACAACGGTTTGGTTTGATGTATGTCAACTATGGATTGAGCAAGTTGAAAGTTCCTTGGGATATAGATACCCGTTGGAACTCTACCTATAGGTTTCTGAACCGGTGCCTTCCTTACAAAGCCGTCATAGGAGAGTTTTTGAGAGGCTCCACCCCCGAGGGAATGGCATTGGAGCCCAGCCTCGAAGAATGGGAGCAACTACAAATCCTGAGTAATTTCTTACGAATCTTTTTTAATGCAACCGTCCAATTATCCTGCTCGTACTCACCGACGGCATTTGAGTTGATCAGACATCTCTATAGCATCTCCAAGGTGTACCGTGAATTGGAAGAAGCTGAAAGCAAGTACACCACTCTCACACCGATCGTAGATGCCATGAAAGAAAAATTTCTAAAATATTAGGACGATGTACCCCTCCTGGCCATTATCGCAAGCTGCCTCAACCCGGCATACAAGAAGTTTTACACAATCAAAATAGTTGCAGCGTACAAAGATAATCTACATTTAGACAACACCGGGGTGGAGGCATTCGTGACTTCGAAGTTCGATGAGATGTTTAGCATATACCACTCAAGAATGGGTGACAACCAAAACCCGTCTTCGTCCCGTGCCGGTCCTAGGTAACAATTTAAATATCTACATTATTTTAATCTTTATTATTTATAATATCTACACTATTTGTCTACTAATTTTTTTATTTTTTTTAATAGTTCCACTTCTAGGAGCACTAGCAGCGGTGGATTGTTAGCAGATTTCCAATCGGAGATCCAACCGCACACATCCACAAATGAGTTACTGAGCTATTTTGCGGGAGTAAACGAAAGAGAAGATGGACTTGACATCATGACGTGGTGGAAGAGGAATCAAAGAAACTATCCAACACTGGCGATGATGGCCCGCGACGTATTTGCCGTACCCGTGTCAATCGTCCCTTCCGAAAGTTGTTTTAGTTCGGGGAACAGGATCCTCTCCGACAAACGCAGTAAGTTGGGTGCACATGTTTTTGAGAGACTTGTGTGCTTGAAAGATTGGATTGATGCTGATGAGCGCAACCAACATCGAGATCATCAAGAATCATCATCCGGAGTCGACACTGAAGAAAGCGGTACCGATACGCGGCACGCGGCTAATTCGGATTCAGACGGTGCGGAAGAGAGCGAACAATGGTATATGAATCCAAACTACTAGATAGGTAGTGTCGGTATACATTTCTAACCTCTTTTAATCTCTATGGTTATTTTTTAAATTATAATTTCTAAACGTTTCAATTAGTTCTTAAATTATTCATTTTAAAGAAAAATTACTAACAAAAAAAAAGTTAGAACTCCGCCTATGTTATTTTACATAGCCGGTCCCAAGCCCGGAATAAAGGAGGAGGGTAACTTTTATTTTTGAATTTAGATTTAATTTAGATTTAGATTTAATTTAGATTTGAATTTAGATTTAGATTTGTTTTTATATTCTTTTGAAATTCGGCAGAGGCTTATTTTTTTTTTTTCCTTTTATTTAATTTAGTTTAGATTTAAATTAGATTTCGATTCAATTTAAATTTTAATTTAGATTTACATTTATATTCAATTTAGATTTAATTTTATTTGCATCTAAATTTAGATTTGAATTTTTATTTAATTTAGATTTAGATTTATATTATCAATTTAAATTGAACGTTTACAAAATATATTATCAATTTAAAATGTTTATTGTTTTAAATTAATTGATTTAAGATATTTTTGATTTATATTTTATTTAACCTATTAATTTATATTTGAATTTATATTTAGATTGTTTTTTTTCTTTTGAAATTCGGTAGAAGCTTATTTTTTTTTTCCTTTTATTTAATTTAATTTAGATTTAAATTAGATTTGGATTCAATTTAAATTTTAATTTAGATTTACATTTATATTCAATTTAGATTTAATTTAATTTGCATCTAAATTTAGATTTGAATTTTTATTTAATTTAGATTTATATTATCAATTTAAATTGAACGTTTACAAAATATATTATCAATTTAAAATGTAAACTACAAATTTCGAGATATAAATAAATTATGAAACTATATAATTAGAATGAGAGTTTGAAAATAAAATAAAATTACTCGTGTAAAGAAATAATATTTCGTACGACACGTAATAATATTCGTACGACACGGTAAACACGTAATAATATTCGTACGACACGGTAAAAAAAATAAGAAAACAAATCAGAAAACAGCAAAAAAAAAAAAAAAAATTCTACCCGTGCCCGTCCTGCCCGTGCCCGCTGTACCCGTGCCCGTTGTACCCGTCTACCCGCAACGGGCACGGGTTTGAGACGGGTAGGGCGGAGTTTTTCAAAAAAAAACCCGCCTACCCGTGCCCGTTGTACCCGCCTACCCGTTGTACCCGTACCCGTCCTGCCCGCTGCCCGGGACGGGTACTGCCCTGCCCTGCCCGAGGTACCCGTTAGCAGAAGTCTTCCAGTTATCAAGCAATGAGCAACTTTAACCACTAGACTACAAGTAAACATGTTTTTTAATGAGGGGGGCTAATATATATAAAAACTTAAGAAAATAGAAAATCTAATTAAATTTTTATATACATAATTAAAAATTTTAGAATCATTGGATTAATCTAAGATCCAATGAGGTGGGATTACACTAAGATCCGCCCCTGCTATTATTAAAGTTTATACTTATCAATAAAGAATAAATTAGTCAATATTAAGCAGTTATCAAGCAATGATTATTCAATCAATAAAATACCTAACTAATCAAGTAATATAAATGAAGATCATGAAGGAAATATGGGTTTCATGCAAGAGCAAATTTTCAAAAATTTAACTCAAAAGAAACCGACATAGATCTACTTATTTGACTAATGATGAACTGTATTTAACATTTTAACTTGTTTAATCTTTATACCTCAAATCTTGGTCTCTAAACCAAGAAGTAGGTAGGGACTTGAGATGTAGGGTTGTTGCCTCCTTGTCGAGCCTTCACTTCTCCAAGTCGGCCTCGAAATGACACCCGCTTCGAACGCACGAAGCCTCTACGAGTATCCACCCGAGATTAAACAAAACTCTTGTTTTTCCTTTGCTAGAGGTAATCAACCAAGAATCTAACTTAACCTTAGCTTCTACCTCTTCAATTAACTATTAATTTTAGTGTAGAAGTTATGCTCAACACATGAGCAAAAATGGTGGAGACAAAATTGCAAAAACTCTTCTCTTTTTCACCTTTTCTTGCAAAAACGTTTTTCCATTTTTCTTACAAGAGAAGGAAGAAGAGAGAGATTAGAATGGTGGCTAGGGTTTGGAAAAAGGTGGGGTATTTATAGTGTGAAGTTAGGGTATATTTTAATCATCTCAACCACAATGGATGGCTAGATTTAAACATGACAAAAGTAACTTTTACTTTTGCCATCCAATGGAGCTCTCCATTAGATACACTTTTATCCCACTTTATTCCAAACCATTTCATCAAATGGACTTCTCTATTTAATGTTAAATTGGGCTTGGGCCAATTTCTATTTATGCCATTTTTGTTTTTGCCATTTATGCCAACTTTTGGCCCACCCGACAATTGTTACGGTTAATTGTATTTGCTCAATTTTGTTGAGAAATGAATTTGTATACCATGTCCAACATGTAATAAATTTATTCTAAGATCAAGTTAGTCATCTCCATGACACTTTTATTTGTTTCGTTTTTCTCTCTTGGGTGTGACCTCGTAGGATCTATATCGTGTTGACAATAGAATCAAAACTTCTTTTAATTCTATAAAGTATAAGCGGCACCTAGCAATATGCATTATAATTACTCAACAGATAAAGATGATATGAACCAATCAACATCACGATCCTAAAGCAATATTTAATTGCTTGTGTCAATTCACGTGTCACATGATATCGGGAATAAATCCAAGGCAGGAGAGTGTCATCCTTGCAAATTTATTCTTTTCTTGATTCTAAGTAATTCAGTAAATAATGATCAAACTCATTGATCATAATTTCATGCATACTTTATTACTCCATCAAGGGGCCCGAAGACATCATCACTCACATATGAAATATGAGGGACACTGGTATTCTTGATAAATATCTTTTCCTCCGCACAAGACACACATATTGAGATATTATCTGTATAGCTGCCAGTTACGGTCAGCGTTGGACAACACCTACAGATACATGTATCTCATGTAGGAAAAATAATCATCTCATACCAAAGAATTCAAGACACAAATGAAACATTAATGACACTAACACAATCCATGTTATGTTTCATTTTTGGGTCATGTCCAATCTCCTGATCTCCATCAGGTATTTATGTGATTAAATTGGTAGCTCCTTACCATATGATCCGTAGAACATGATCATCATTTAATCCACATACTAATCTCGTACCGGTAAATAGTGTTCCTTTTTAATTATAAGATTAAGGACATTTAGAGTATTTATTATATTATTATTATAGAGTTCTATATTTCAAGTCCTCAACTTCGAAAAATCCATAATATAATTAAATACTCAAGGAACAAAATGATTCTTTTCATTTCATGAACAAAACATAGAAACATCCATAAATGGTTGGCTTCTAGATCATAACACTAACAGATCAGTCAGTTGATTTTTGGAAGTTAATTACATCATAAACTTTAACCAAATTCTGTATTTCATTGAAATATTAAAAATCATATTGACAGCATTCAAATCAAATTGATTTATTTACATACTCTTTATGGACGGAGATATAACGTGAGACAGAATGGGTGGGATAAAAATTTAGAATATAATGTAATTTAATAATTATTTGGTAAATTATATATACATATATTCTTTTTAGTTATTTATGTACAACAATATAGTAATATAGACTTACTGTACTGAATAGTTTGTATAATAAAGCATATTCATAATTATTTTTTAAAATTAAAAAAAATTTACAAACTTTTACATTCAGAAGTAATGTTTTAAAAATATATTTTGAAAAGTTTTTCTTATTTTTATTTTTTTGTTAATCACAATTCACAAGTCAAACTACTAAAACAATTCTGTTCACCTATACAAAATAACAAAATGAGAATATAAATTGATGACAATTCTGCAGTAATAAAGATCTTATATTAAAAATATGCCATTATATTGTGTTTTCTTGTTCAATCACTATTTTACTAACTCTATAAATTGGATATCTTCATCCTTCAGAAGTAATTTGGTTGTAACTTCTATTTGCAACATTATGAACATGAATTCATGTTGTCTAGACCAAAAAAGAAAAAAGGTTTATTTGTGTTTGATCCATCAAACGATTAAAGTGCCTCTTGTTAGCTTATTTAGTTCTTGTTTTTTTTTAATTGCAATGATAACACATCAATTTAAAAATTGAAGAACTAAAGTTTTAATTGATGTAACGGGTTAAATACAAGGGAGCTGATAACTATCATAATTATCTGAAGTGAGGGTACTGAAATAATTATTCTAAATATAAAACATAAGAAAATTAAAAACCACCACTTATTACATCATACAATATGTATGTTGATAAATTAAACAAGTAAAGAAAACAGCTAAAAATAAGTAGCATATTTGATATCTATAAAATTCACATGTTTTTTATAGCTGGGACTAGATTAGGGTTGGAAGATCAAAGATGGGATATTTTATCTATGTTCTACAGCCCCGTATTCGGTGCATGTTCGAAATGCACGGGGGCACGGAGCAGTACTATTGTGCTTTAAGATCTGTGCAGAACGTATTTTAACGGTCGAGTTTTTCAAAGATCCTATCAAAGTATGAGATATCTCTGGATTAATCACAAAGCCTCTTATATCTATCGAGACAAACTTTAGCCGGATCTCCTTGTTAGATATGACGATTACGTTGCGAGAGCGGATAGTTGCTAAATTGAATTAGAAATCTTAAAACAATAACATCTGAAAACCAAATATCAAATAAGAACTTATTAAAGATTTAAGTAACATTGGTAAGCCAAAATTTCTAGAAATTCACTCTATCATCTTATTTCTAATTACATTGCTTTCAATATTTTCAGTAATTCTAAAGATCACAACAAAACCCCTCGAATTTTAGATTTCATCTAGCCTTGAGAAAGGTTGAGATATAATTGTTTTAAGGTCTAAACACTAATTTTATGCGGATCGACACCCGATTATGCTACTCAATATGATTATGCACTTGTAATCTGACTCGTATAGGAAACTGGATTATAAATATTATTAGCTACACAGATTTCTGTCATCATATTATGCTATAATCAACCTATAAATAGGTTCCATGTAATTGTAATGGACACACAATATCAATATAAGATTATCTCTTTTCTAAAATCCTTAGGTATCGAAATTTTTATTAATATTAAAAAAAAATATAAATTTTAACAATTTGCATCTAAATTCGGGATAATTCCAAATCTGTCCAATCTAGAGAATAATTTTCCGGATCCAGCCCTTCTTTTCGAAGAATTATTCTCCGGATCCAGGGGCGTCTCAGTTAATGCGGATCCGGAGAATAATTCTTTGGATTTGGGGTTCCAAATATTTACTCTCCGGATTTGGTTTTTTTTAATTAAATATAAAATGTTATGATTTATTTATTTTTTGTATTGAAATATTATGAATATTTTTATTTTTTAAATAGATGGAATACTATATAATTGAATTTATTAAAAATATTACGACAAATAACCCGAATCAACATTTTTCAGGCTGTATTTTTTGCAATTGTAGAAAAATTAAAATATTTATGTGTGTGTTATTGAAAAAAAATAAAAATGTTTTGGATCTGAGTTATTGATTCCGGTTCAAAAGTCACTTCTAAGTAAATAAAAAAAATATTGTGGTCCTTCTAGTACATTCAAATTGTAAGATACTCCATCTATTTTTGAAAAAAAAAATATCTAACAAGATGTCGGCTGAAATGTTTTGATATCAATTTTTTTCAAAATAGATGCAGTATTTAAGAATTTGAATGTACTAGAAATATCACAATATTTTCTTTATTTATTCAGAAGTGACTTTTGAACCGGGATCAATAACTCAGATCCAAAATATTTTAATTTTTTTTCAGTAACACACAAAGAAATAGTTTAGTTTTTCTTCTAACCGCAAAAAATCCGGCCTGAAAAATATTGATCCGGATTATTTGTCGCAGTCTTTCTAATGAATTCAATTATATAGTATTTCATCTATTTTCAAAGAAATATAAAAAATATTACTAATATTTCAAAAATAAATAAATCATAATGTTTTCTATTTAATTAATAAAAAAACACAAATCTAGAGAATATTCTCCGGAAACTCAAATTCGGAGAATAATTCTCCGAAAAGAGATCTTTGGATCCGAAAAATTATTTTCCGAAAAGAGACGCTGGATCTGGAAAATTATTTTCCGGATCGGGCAGATTTGGAAATAAGTTGAAAATGAGTGTAGATTTGTAAATTTTGAAACTTTTTTTGGATATTAATAAAAATTTCGGCCTTAAGTATATATGTTATTTTTATTATTTGCTCATCTTTAATAATGAATACTTGTGATCTTATATGATTGAGTTTTTGTCAAAGAAGTTGTAGAAGAATGAAATAAATAATAAGAATAAGAAAATCAAGAACAACTTGAATATTTCTGAATTTGATTTTGGAGAACTTTGATGATTTGGATGTGTATTGCACTGGCGTATGAGTTTCAGTTTCTCTCTAGAAACATATATGCATCTATGATACAACAATTGCTCTTAATTAAATAAAACATATTATAATTTGAAATAAAGTTTAGTGATAAATAACGTCACAATTATCTATCGGACAAATTTTAATATAATTTCTAAAAGAGGTTGGACATAAACATAACGACAAAAAAAAATGAACATACTGTTTAATTTTTGTTGTGTATTTTTGCATTACATTTTAAACTATTTTAATAAAGTTGGTTTCCTTTTGAGATGTATTTTTATGTCACTGCAAAAGATTGAACGACAAATTGAATTTAAAGAGATTTTCCTTGACTCTCAATAATCAAATCAAAATACTGTTCCTCATATAACATCGTCCATACTCCATATACATGGCCCCTGTTGCACTGTTAATACAACATAAGCATAATTAACTCGTGCTTGTAATCTTGGTACCAAAGAGAAGACGCAGTGTCTGCTTGTGAGGCCCTTAGATGCTTATAGGGGGGCCATTTTAGCATAAATCTAGAAACATCATTTACTGTTGGATGTGCTGCACCATATTCAACGCAGCATTGGATCCGGTTCCTCTTGCTTGTATGCTTTACAGTGCAGCAGTGCAGGACTGACATATGCTCAGTTTCTGCGGTCTCTAAAAGCATGTGGAATTCAAAATGGAATCGCAGTATGAAACCTATGTCACTAGCAATGACTACAAATACTCAGAAAGAAATAATGCAACTCGTTCGGTTGGCGAATACGATGCATATTAAACTACAGCGTCAAGTTCCTCCAAGTCTACAGGAAACAGTATAAGACATCTAAATAGAGCATTAAACAGAAAAGACAAATAAAAAATAAATAGAACAAACAATAAGAAAAAAGAAGA
>JAJGRW010003058.1:0-21203 GCA_025461045.1 Carex parvula | reverse complement strand
GAATCTAAATAGCAAAAATGCATATTGAGTCAAGTGTGTATTGATTAATAGATAGTGTGTATTTTAAGGAGTTTGAAAGACCACGATAGCTATTAACATCTACTAAAATAATTTGGTCAAAAATCACTTTAGGTAGGGGTGTAAACGGATCGGATATTATCCGATTTCATCCGGATCTGAATCCGAAAAATTACTTAAATTATTCAATCCGTATCTGTATCCGAGATATCTATATCTGTATCCGTATTCAAAATTATAACGAATAAAGATACGGTAAACTCTTTAACTATCGGTAACTATCCATATCGACCATTTACACCCTAAACCACAACAAATGTACTCTATGTTCTTAAATTGATTTATTAAATTGTATATACATACTAATGATTTATTAAACTGCATATACATATATATTGTGATGAACAATGTAACACTATGACATGATTAGTGACTAATATTTTGATAATATGATATATTTTGTAACCAAAAAACTTATTACGAAAAATATTAGATCTAATTTATAAATAAAAAAAATATATATTTTTTTCTTTTGAAAAACTTAGTAGGAGCTACCAGGAGAATAAAAAAATTATATTTAGATGTTATTCTTTACTATAATATACATTGAGAAGCGTTCAAATGCACCATTAGTTTTGTGCTCCAATATGCTCCACATCCTTTATCTCCATTTTCAAGTCCGAACAGTCGATCTGAACCTCTCAACATGATCTTCATAACAAAATATGCTTGGACACCAAATTTTATATTTTTTAGAATTTTTTTAGATAGGTACAAAATCACTTTTTTAAGGAGATTCTGGACCATCTGATAAAGTGATATTGTACCTATCTAAAAAATAGTAAAAATTCTAAAAAAATATAAAATTTTGTCTCCAAACATATTTTATTATGAAGATCATGTTGAACGGTTCGGATCAACTGTTCGGACTTTGAAAATAGAGATAAAGGATGTGGAGCATATTGGAGCACAAAAATTATGATGCATTTGAACCCTCTTCATATACATTAGTAATTTATTTTTAGTTATCCGAATTATATTCATATCCGCATTCGTATCCGTCCGATATTTGATTCGTATTCGTATCTGTTTAATATCCGATCCGTATTCGTATCCTAGACTATCCGTATTCGTATCCGTATCTGAAAAATTATAACGGATAAGAATACGGTTTGACCACTATCCGATCCGTTTCCGACCGTTTACACCCCTAACTTAGTTAGGACTATTAACAGCTATATCTTAATTGAAATAGACAATTGTGTCTCAATGCTGCAAGTGTGCATCGACACAAATAGACTAGTATGCATAGACACATAAGCATGTGTGCATTTCAAGTTGCATTAAAGTTGATATAATATAATTTAGAGAGAGTTTACGAGGGTGATTAATAGTTTTTTTTATTAAAAATAATAATGAAGTTACACAAAATGCTATTTGGATACAGTTTCGAAAAAAAATTAATATACGTATGCAGAAAGTAATCATATTTATTTTATCAATTAGCTTTTTTATAGAAGGAGAAATCTAATTACATCATTTTATGGTGACGCTCTTGACACTACATATTATAAGTTATTTTTGTAATTTTGAAAAAATTAGATAGTCGATCCGAACCGTTCAACACGATGTCCATTTTAAAATGTGCTTGGAGACCAAATTTTACATTTTTGAAAATTGTTTACTATTTTTTAGAACTTTTGAAAATCATTATTTTTCAATGGTCCAGAATTATCTGAAAACAACAATTTTGTACATATCTTAATAAATACTAAAAGAATTCCAAAAAATTTAAAATTTGGTATCCAAGCACGTTTTAATATGGAGATCATGTTAAACGGTTCGGATCGACCGTTTGGACTTTGAAATCGCAAAAATAACTTATAAATATATGGTGTTAAGATGTGTCACCATAAAATGATATAATTATATCTCTTTTTATAGTTCATGCTAGCCGTTTGACAAATAAAACATGGCACATCAATAATTAAGTCAAAAGTAAATTAACCGAACAAACTTATCGAAATCAAATTTACGTATAAAAAATAATTTCGTATACTTTTGAGTCACCCCTAATAACAAATTTAAACAACACAGAGACAATATATTCAGGAAGCATTCGAGCAAAATAATGTTGGAATACAATTTTGGTATAGAAAAATGTATAACATGGGGGAGTTTTATGGTAAAAAGAAATTAAGAACACTTTTTATATATTTCTTTTCACTTATGTTGAATTTATTGTTACTTGGATGGAATCTAATTCGTCGATTAAAAATTAAAACAATAAGATTTTCAACATAATGTGAAACTATAATAAAATTTTAATAATAACAATAATAACACCATATGTTGCTTTGCTATTTAACAATATTGATGCAATATAACCTACAATTGGATAAAATCATGATCTCAAAATCTTCTGACCAAAAGTTTCCAAAAAACTGAAAGTGCCAAGTGATTACTTTTTACAATTTCATAACAAATTTATTCTTGCTTTAACTTCTCGCCATATCTTTTTAAGATTCAGTTTCTTTATATTAGTATATAATGATCTTTGATTTTTTTTTTTCTATTACTAAAGCATCCAGTGAAATATTTAAGAACTTACTAGGAATATTTCATTTTGTTTAAATTTGACAAGTATAGTAGCTACCTAGAGGAAGGAACGTAAATTATAATTTTATTCTTACTATGTTATTAAAGCATATACAAATTAAAAATAACATAACACCTCTTGAAAAAAAAAACTACAATAAAAGCTTAAGATTTGTCGAGCATAATAATCATATGTTTTTATTGCTGTTTTTATTTGTTTCAAATGATGTTATATTGAATTTGTATATGCTCTAGTAACATAGTAAGAATAAACTAATTAAGTTGAATTTGTTAACAAAATGATAATATTATAAATTTATTTTATATATTTTTATACTAACTATATATATTCAAACAACAAAGGATCGAAATAAATATTTATGAAAGCTAAAATCATTGATGTATAACTAGAGATGTATGAGTTGATTTTTTTTATTCAAATTAGATAAAAATCTAATAACGAATAATATATATTAACTAATAATAACGAAGAATGTATAATAGTAACTAATAAATGGTCCCTAAGCATAAGATTGCATAATCTCCGGATGAAGAAAAATGGCAGTTGCAAGAACTATGTACAGAGGGGTAAAACTGTCCATAAAGTTCAAAAATTAAAAGTTATTGTGTTAAAATAAAAAAATATTGTGCTAATATCATCACCCGATTACTTTTATTTCCTCCTTTGTTTGCCATGCAAAACATTCTCCCGCTTTTCCTCACCCTTTCACTTTTTTTTTTTTGCAAAGTTCATCCATATATGCTCGTTTATCCTCTGGTGTACTACACGGTATATTGCTGCTTACCCATGTTGTGGACTAATAGGAAGAGTTATTTTATTTTTTGCAATGTGAACAATCGATGGCAGAGTCAGACTTTCAAACAATAAAGGTCAAATGTAAATAGAGGACAAGCAAATAAAATTTTCATGTTGCGAATGAGAATGAATTTTACACTGTCCATAACATTTTATTCTAAACTATATAGAAAATATAATACAAATACAAAATTTTGAAAGTAAATGGAGTTTAATTGACCCCCATTCATTGAGAGTGGCTCCCCCTGTGAACAATAACTTAAATTGTCTTATAGTACATCTTGATGGAAACGAAGTGCGTCCGATGAGCATCGAACTAAATTCGGTTAGAGTTCGGTATGAATCATTTGATCTGCGTCAAGATTCATGCTCTCGATTTAGTAATTTAAAATTTTAATTTTACGTACGAGTCACAATGCTGATCGAACGGTTTAGATCGGAATTTGATACGGATAAACGGAACAGATAATTTTGTGGATACACATTCAGGTATTTATTAAATACGAAGAAAATATCCGAATTCGGAAACAAATAAATTTTATGATGCGTAAACGGAACGGGAATCCAATGAACATAACAAAGTGGGTAATATCCGTTCAAATTTGTTTCTTTTTTCTCATACCGAGGTTGATACATAAATGTCCCAAATTATTTACATTTTACTTGCGGGACTAATTTGTTGAACTCCGATCCGGAGCAAGAATCTCTTTTCCATTCACCGTTGTCATTCTTTTTTATCTCTTTACTACTTATTTCTTCTCTTCTCCATTCTTCTGTTCATGGACACTGTTATTTTACTCTCTTTTTTTTAAATTTTCTTAATTGGTATTTGTATCTTAAAGTTCATAAGACTCAATTATTTGATAATTTTTTATTTTGTACATGTATTTGTGAATTATCCGCTCCATATTCGTATCCGTTTAAAGAGAATTTGATTTTAAATTTTAATATGTTTAACTTCAATATGAAACAGGTGGGGGATACCCACTTTTGTCAAAAAAAAAAAATATGTTTAACTTCTGTATTCATAATTTATATCCACTAATTTAAAGATGGATACAAATTTAATATTAACATTATCCGCTCCAAGTTCGCCACGTTATTACACCCCTACTGCTCGCCATTTTGATATAATATGATTCTGTATTGCATGACAGAGCGCCACAGAGAATCCCAACTCCTGTTCTACTTTCGTTCTAACTAGTTTGGTTTGTGCAAACCAAACGAAACCAAAGGGTATCTTATCGTGCCAATAATTGTCCGCTACCCTTATCTTAGCAAGTGAATTGATGTTTCCACCAATGACGGATATTTATCAAACGGGTCAGTCTAGTTAATTACTAACAAATCAGAACATTATTGAAGTGATATTCTAGGAAGAGATAGCTAGCTAGTTATTGATTGCACTGTTGTGCGCGTGCTGCCGGATGACTTGTGATCGGCACAAATTAAAGGTGAACTGGTGAATTGCTTGTGGGTTATCGCAAATTTAATGTAGTTCGGACAATTTTCTGGATAAGTTGGCGAAGGCTTTCTAGGCCAACTTGTTTCCCTTTTATGTGCAACAGATATTTCTATTCACAACGCATTCATGCGTCCGCTCCAGAGTTTATGGAGGCTGAAATTTTATTAGATTACAATTTACAAGTTATAACTTACAAAAAATTTAAATTTCGAGTACTTGTAATTGTGTTCTTCGTACTAGAATTATAATTGAAATAGTAACAGGGTCGGAACTAGAAAATTTTAATAGAAATGGTAGAAAATTATAATAGATAATATGTGGTGAGTGAAATTTAAACTCAAGTCCTTCAACTCTAAAATAAAGTTCTAACCACTAGAATATAACTAAATATTTGTTATTCATAAAAAAAGCTAGACTATATAAAAAGTAAAAAAAATTAAATTAAATTTCTACATACACAATTAAAATTTTAAAGTCATATAGCTTAGCCACATTTGGCTAAGATTAGATCCGCTCCTAAAGAGTAACGATCTTTTCCCCGAGTAATTTTTCTGAATTTGCACTAATTATAAACGTATGTCAAAGGTAATACCTTATCTTCATTCTTATATTAAGCACGTAGATGTCCTTATCCGTCAACGACCGTGATTAAAAAATAAAATTTCGGATTGAATATCAGCCCTCCAATGAAATAATGTCTTATTTTGATTAAATGCATATGTTTTACGTATACAAGTTTAAATTTAGTAAGAGACATACTTGCCACACGTACAATCACATAATATGTTACAATTAAAATGAATAGACTGTCTTTGAGCGATTCTTTTTCTTTGTTTCCTTATTTATCCTTCTTTATTTCTATACATATCAATCACCCCACGCAAAATGGAAATTTAGAATATGTTTTCCAATTTTGTTTCTATACAGTAGCACAGATATGGGTACGAATATGTAAGTATTTGACCCGGTATGAATACAATAAAATAACAAGTTTTGATAATCATTATTATTTCATGACTAAGTGGGGAATACGATTTTAAAATTCAATTAGAGATTTTTTTATGAATTATTAAAGATTAAAAAGTTTATCCATCTTTATCCAGAAAAAAATAGCGTAATATTTATGGATTACAACACGTTTTAAGAAATAATGTTAAGAAATAAACATGTAAAAATATACAATTGACCAACATATATACATATAATATACAAATTTAGAAAATAAAATATAAATATCATAGATTATGGTCATCTCCTCAGTTCTTGCTGATGTTTTTAATTAAATAGTCACCTGAAGTTAATCCCGTTTCAAAATTTGTTTTTTTTTTTTAATTCTTATATGTATTAAAGTTATTGAACTTTGGATTTATTCTAATCAAAATAATAGAAACTAAGGAAATATCAGTACCATGCTCAAATTATAAAAAAAAAAAAATAGGCTACATTTATAAAAAAGATGTCCGTATAAGTTAAACGTTAATGTCAATAAAAAAGTTCATTTATATTATATTATCAATTTTATAATATGCCCCGTTGCAACGCACGGGCATGATACTAGTTATATGTTATTACTGCGTGATGCTCACTGAGGCGACTAAGTGTTAGATTCGCCCCTGAATAGTAATGATCTTTTTCCAAGTAATTTTTTCTGAATTTGCACTAATTATTATAAGTGTACGTCAAAGGTAATGTCTTTATTATATATTTTTACTGTGTGATGCTCACTAAAGTAGCTAAGGTTTAGATCCGCTCCTGAATAGTAATGATCTTTTTCCCAAATAATTTTTTTGAATTTGCACTAATTATAAACTACGTCAAAGGTAAGTGTGATGCTCACTATTTAACCACCAAGACACCGAGTCACCGACTCATATTAAAAACTTGTAATGTTGTAAAAAAACATCCGTTTAGGCTGATTAATCGACCGATTAGTTGTTGGCGGTGATCAAACCGTCACGGATTTCTCGATTAATCGCTTAGCGGTACCTGTCAATCCAACAAGCGCATACCGTTATTTATAACACTGTTAAAAAGAACATAGGTTTGAATGTGATGTCTAATTTATTACCGATTGAGTGAAGAGGAAGGATTACTAAAAAAGGGACAAACGAACAGAAAGAGATGAGGAGGCTAAAGACTCCAGATTTTAATCCATGCTTAGTAGCTGCTACTAAGAATTAAAATATATATATATATATATATATATATATATATATATATATATATATATATTTTAATCCATAAGTTGGAAGGAGCTAGTTTACGGGCCGGGCTATTAGAGAAAAGAATATGGAAGGAGGCCCAAAAGTAATCATTGTTTTTTAGGTACAGAAGAATAAGATTTCTTCTTTTGCCATGGCCCAGAAGTAATCGTAATCTTCTTTTAGGTACAAAAGAAGAAGATTTTTTCTTTTTCCATGGCCCAAGCTATGTAAGCAAGCAGTGAAATAAATGAGCTGAACAAATAAATCTGTATCGATAAAGAAAATTTACCTTTAGACGAACTTTCATAATTAGGCAATACCCGTGCTCTAGGCTCTAGCTCTACAAACTTTCCGAGTTCTTAGCATTCAATTAAAATTACAATAGTAATAGCATTAGTAGCACACACACTATGGTCCATTCTGTAGTGTCTCAAATCCAATCCGTTCAATTTAAACCACACTTTTATTTACTTGGACGTATCGGTTCCTCCAAAGAGCACGATCATGTTTTTAGAGAAAACAAAATAACAGCACACACAGGTACCTGACTCGAGCATACACGGATCCGTCTTCTCCCAGGTAAACGGACAACTCAGATTTACTCTCAGCCGGCGACTATCCGGGATAGCACAAGGGGCTAGTATTATTTGTGCTTTGAGATTCGTGCCAAATTAAAAGAACGATCCTGAACCGTCCGTTTCAATTGTCCTCAGTCAGGTAACCTGAGAGGATGTGAATTTGCACCGGCAACGGCCTCTACAAAGCCGCTGTTTTATTAGCTGCTACATACGTCCTACTTAAACTTCCTTTTTTCCCTACCAACTCGATTTAGCAATATTATCCCAATATATTTTTGTGCCAGCTTTAGATGCATGGGATCTTTGAAATTTCAGTTCGGATCTCATTCTACCTGGTCAGGTACCTGACTACATTTTAATCCATATACACAATCAATCCTTTAATGAGACAACAACCTTCAGCAGCAATTAGAATTTCATTGCATGTAGTAACAATTACAAATTTCAAGCAAAATTCACCAAATGCAGAAACCCAAAATATAACCAATCTACAAAAGAAGCCCGACTATTCGGAAGCCGGTGCGGCTGCCGCCTCTTCCTCCAGCTTCTTGACATAAGCCTGGAGTATCAGCAACAAGTTCCTAGCCGGCGCCTGGAGGGTACCCACGAGTGAAATAGCTGGCATCTGCAATGACCCCAACAACTTAGCATAGACCTCAGCTCGGCTCGGCATTGTCTCGAGCGCCTTGAACTCATCAGGCCCGTAAAATTTACCTTCAAACACAGCCCCGACATAGTCATTCCTCTCATCCAACTTCTCTTCCTTCTGGATGGTGCGGTACGGCTTCAATGCCTCCGGTATTTCCTCGGAATGCACAAAAAGGTATGCATTCATGCCCTTCATGCAAGGCCCGAGGGGCTCGAACTGCGTTCCCTCAATGGCTTTGCCAACGAGAGTGTTTTTTGCAACTAGGAGCTTGGCCGAGTCAGGGAGGGCCTTGCGCACGGCTTGGAGCTGCTTAACGGTGAGGCCCTCGTAGCGGATACCGGCGATGAGGTAGCAATTCTCCAGTTGGGCCTTGACGGCGGCGACAACCTCCTCTTTCTTTTGGCGGGTGATGGTGGCGCGAATGGAGGGAAGAGTGGGGGAGCGGCGGGAGGGGCGCGCTAGGAGGGTTAGGCTTTTGGTGCGGAAGTGCGAGTGGTGACCCGATAGGAAAGAGGAGGAGAGGGAGGAGAGCGCGGCGGCCTCCATTGGAGAGGAGGGGAAAGAGATGAAAGAGGAGAGTGATCGTTTTGGATAAACTCAAGAGGAAGGAGAAAGAGAGGCCTAGAGGTCATTCTCCTTGTGCCTTATCTCCGAATCCTTTTGATCGAACAATGGTTGGGTTTGGGCCCGTTGAGGTCGAGTCGTCTGGAATCACTGTATAATTTGATTCAAGTACTATGGAACGGAGTGAAACCATACTTCCTCAGTTCCTTTACTAGGCCTGTACGCTGCCAATTCTAACTAGCTGGTCTCAGCATCTTTTTCGGTCGTTTTTTTTTTTTTTTGATAAAAGGCTTTTGAGCCCGTTGCATTAAAGAAATCGGAGTCCGTTTATACTGAGCACACCTCAGAGTCCTAAAACATAATTTCGGTCATTTCAATATAGTTGATGAATTTACCTTATGATCCATCGATGCCTGGAGAATCTGCCAGAAATATACAACATACAAATAATAAAAGAAAACTTTGGCAGGCCTAGCACTAATACTCGAGCAAAGCTAGAGTGTGATATGCTCACCAAGAGAGTTTGGTGAGCACAACTCCAAAAGTATATCGTATCGGCTTCAAACGGCGAATTCAAACCGTTGAACATCCATGTACTTCATAAGTGATGCATGTACTTGCAAAATTTTGAAAGTTTTGAATTTATTTGCTACAAAGTCAAGCTGTCAAAGAAATGAACATTTTTATAAGTTATTTTATAAGTTGTTTTATATATTCATTTTTCATTATTTCTTTGACCGCTTGACCTTGTAGCAAATAAATTCGGAACTTTCAAAATTTTGTATGTATATGCATCACTCATGAAGTAGATGAATTTCAACAATTTAAATTCACCATTTGAAACTGATCCGATATACTTTTAAAGTTGTGCTCACCAAATCGTCTTGGTGAGCACATCACACCACCCTAGCTTTGCTGCTAATACTCAGCCAGCCCAAACTTTATAACAATCGGACCGAACGGTCCATGCCAAGTTATAACCACCCGCAATTTACACGCACTTACACCAACTTTTTGCAGCGCAGGTAAAACAAAAATTAAGGTCATAATATTTTAAACGTAGAGAAAGAATAGTAGAATGAGAATGACCCCATTTGAAGGTAACCATCACAGGATTATAGGACTTTTAATTTTTCAAGCCTTAAAAAAAAGAGACCAAAAGAAAAGAAACAAACAGTTACAAAAATAACTTATCAGAACTGCAATATATTGACTGCCAAAAAATAAAGGCTCTTAAACATACAGGTAATAGATCATATGAGACTATGAGAGGAACTTTTTTTTCCTCCTAGTTAAATTAAGAAAAGCAGTCTTATTTTAAAATGAACAAATTTTGAAGCTCACAAATATATATTCCTTTGTTATTCATAAATGACACTTGCTTAAAATGAATAAATTTTGATGCTAAAAAAATAATTTATATCTATATTCCTGGGCTATATTTTAGAAATGTCACCAGCTTGCTGCCACCATAAGCCCATAAGTTATGACCAAACTGCTATATCATTCACAGCCTTCTTTTCTTAGAATACAATCGACTGCCTCTTCAACAGTATCAACTACCTGATAATGCGAAAGAACGACTCAGCTAAAAATCCTATAGCTGATTTCCATTAACAGATACATCAACTTTTTTATTCATAAGCCCTAATCATTTCCTTTCATGATAGTGATTAGTGAATTTTACATTGAAAGAAAAAAAGGATAACAATTGATACCAAATCTGCAGGAAACTGGGCATGATTGTTTTTTCCCTTAAAAACTCCTGTCCTCGTCAGAACTGAAGACCATGGTCTCCCGGCCTATCATCAATATTATAACAATTTGACAAATAAGAGACCAGTCTTTCCATTTTATAAATGTGCACTGTTAAAGGTTAATACACGGAAATTGCTAAACATCACTGATATATGTTCTGAGAGTGAAAGAATACCATTTCTGCAATAGGAGTTAAGACATACCTTCCTGGCACCATTTATGTCAACTTTTGGGTTATCACCAACCATGTAAAGAGTAGAGAAAGAATTTGCAAGTCCTCCATTAGTCATCTCTTTATTTTGATGCATAGTAGAAACAATTTTTTTAAGTACAGCCTCTGCATTTTTAAATACAAATGGATTGGGCTTTCCATAAGATGTATACTTCAGAGGAGAATCATTAACCCTGAAATTCGGAAAAGACAATATAGATAATGAATTTTCCATGTGTATGCTCCAGTGAAATCAGTAAATATCAGAATAGCAGTCTAGGTTTTTCATGCCTAATCAATAAAAGCAAGAGTAACACATCATGTGCCCCTCTGTGTGCATTTATTTGGATTTCCCTAATTTAATTTACACAAAGGCCCAATATTACCCCCACAAACCAGATTTTAAAAAGTCATCTTGCTATGCTTGGCAAACCAGGCACTACTGGGTCTGTACCAGTATAAACACAAGCATCTGATACAACATTTGCAGGTATAGAACACTGAGATTCTTTCCTTACGTGTTATAGATGCTTTCCAGTGCGATTCTGAAGGCACCCATTCCAAGCCGCTCAGCAGGAAATGCAGCCTGGATTAAATGCAGTTGAAACACATGTTCTCTTAGGTGGTGTTTCTCTTGCAATTCCATGCACACACAATCTCACGTGCATTTAAAAAAATTCACTTGCAAACCTGATATTCAAGGTCATCAGATGCAAAATATAAAGCAGGCTGATCTCCTTTCTCGGCTCCAGGAAGGCCGCCAGTTCTTAGTATATCACAAAGTACCTTGGTAAATTAATATGATAGCATTAGTGCACAATGGTCTTTCCTGCATTTTTTTCTCCAGTTAACTTGAGGAAATATAAAAACAATCACTCTGGGATTGCAGAAAGAGGTAAATTTACCTGTATGTCCCTGCTCCAGTCAACAGGATCGCTAATGACAAAAACCCCTTTAACTCTGTCTGAATAAACATCATAACTTGGGTGTACTATCTTAGAGGCATGTTTCTTGTTACACGTCTCATTCATTACCCAGGGCTTGAAAGGAGCTAATGGGTCAATGTCCAGGAAGTATGTTGCATATTCATCTATTGACAGGACCTTTCTGCACACAATTGCAAGCTAAAATTTGGCAAATTATGTAGTTAACTTCACCAGAAGTAACTCAACTGTACCCCGTATTCGATTTGTTCACTCGAATTCAATTCTTGTCCCATGTCCACTCAAGTACTGTTCCTATCAATTTAGGACATTGCGTTGTTGTGAACTAGAAGTATGGAAAATACTAATTAATTTATTATATAATTAGATCTGTTAGGCTAGGACAAACGAGAAATAGTAGTACAAGAGTAACTTGTGGGAGACGTGTTTTATATATTCTATTGACACTGCATATTCAAGAAATTTAAATAGTAAAATCGATGTAACTTGAATAGTCAAAGCAATGTAATTTAAAAATAAAAGGATTAAACACTTCACACATGATTCCTTTGGCTTAACATCTGATGGGAACCTTGTTAGTAGAAATCAAGTAATATGTTCACTTAATACGTGGTTTGTACTTCCAGTTGAATCAAACAAAAAGAAAAGATAAGTTGAGTATTTGCAGGGTGTAAATGGAAGTTGCTGACAAAATGGAAATGTGGGTTATATTTAATTGACTTCCAAGGAAATTAACCCCACACCACAAGGATGTGACTTTGATGGTCCTTGAAAAACAATCATAGTTTCAATTATAGTTTGGTAGCATGCTATTGGTAGCACGTGCTACTATTGAAGTATATTCCACTTTTAAAATTTAAATGGTTCCTTGATTTCCACTTTTGATATTTGTGGTCACCGAATCATCTTTCAGCTAATAAAGAACCAATAAACAAGTCAGCACCAGTACGAGTGATTGATTTTGGTAAGGAAATTTTATAGCTGAAAAATGACTTGGTGCACACCATCCAGATGACCTGTGTGTATTTTATATGGAACAAAAAATTGCTCAGAACAAATTGGTACATGGTGGAACATTATTACCAGTATGGGAACAGCCAAACATTACAAACAAAAACATAAAATAGATGATGCTAGGGACCACTCAATCTTCTCTCATGATATAAAATGAGCTTAAAACGTGTGGCAGGTTCTTACTTGAATCCATACTCTGACATAACTGTAGCTGGATCGCCTTTTCCAACTGCAACTATTGGGTCATCTTCAAAACTGTTTATCATTATTAATGAGAATGGAGTTTGCCACATGTATTCATTTAAGGATGATAAAAATTAAAAAAAAAAAAAGTTGTACCGATTTAGCAGTTCTCGGAACGGTGTATGGCCTTGAACCACCTACACATTTGCCCCATAAAACTTGTAAACAATTCCAAGTTTTGTTCATAGAAACTAGCTGTACGTTGTAATTGAGTAAAACAGTATGAGTTTAATGTCCTACTTAAACCAAATAAAGAAAACCTAAACTAGGCCCAGTTGAATCAGAGACCAGAAAGGTTCTACGAATTTCAGAATTAATTCAAGTAATTATCTCATTCAAAAGAAATAGCAGTTCTGCTTACACTAGTATCTAGTACATGCCAGTAGTATCCTAACTCCTCCTGAGTTTCAGAATGCAAAAAGAAGCATGAGAGGAAGGTACCTGCTGAGGTGATATGTTCACACCTAAAAGCTTGCTCAACTCAGATGCTCTTTTTGACTCAGGAATGCCACCTCCTTTTAATAATGAAAATATTTTTTAAAGATCAAGCACAGATCAACCCTAACATATGAATATAAGATATAGAACTCACCATTAGTCAGAAATAGAAAAGGGATCCTCAGTGTGCCTGTTAGAGAGCAAAAGGACACAACAAATTAGTGCCCGTGTAACTTCCTTTTTGAAAAAATAAAAAAACTAAGAGAAATTGCAATGCCACATTCGCCTAAATTTGAGCCATTTGGCCCATTCACACTTAATTCAATTAAGCGTTGTCCGCACCATCCCTGGCATAGAGCCTTTGAATCGCCTGAGGTGATCCGCCTATTGGAGCGCGGCCTCCAATGATTACACCATCGATATCAAAGGCAATTCCAAAAGAAGGCCTAAAATCGACATTTAGATATTTATCAAAGTCAAGTTCAGTTCTAAATGGTCAATTGGAAATTAAAGCATAGTTAGAGACTGAACTGAAATAAGAATAGAAATGAAACCTTGGTGGAGGAGGGGATGTGGGATGGGAGTATGTGCGCGGGAAGACCTCCGATTGGCCTTTTAAGATCGCGGCTCGCGAACGCACGGCAGTGACTGAGAATCGGAACCTCATATCTTGTGTGGCAAAATTTTCGACGAAGCAATTGACGCGCTGGAGAAGAAGCAACCAAGCACAGATTAAGGAGCTCATGGGCCAAGGTACATATGGGCCGAGTTTCTTTGGGCCGACAAGATGAGAACTATTGATCGACGAGCGATTTAACGGCTGGATGTTATTTTTCAAATACCCAAAAATCGTAACCGTTATTGCGGTTGCAAATAAGACATAGATGGGGTTGAATTTGAAAAATATGGAAATTATTGTATCTGTAAAAACACCACTTTTTCCAGGCTATTCAGTTCCCACGACGCGCCCTGTGAACCGAAATTCTACACTTTTTCTTTCCCAAAAAATGGCGGTTCCACTTCCGGTTGCTCAGGCCCCACCTGTCATAGAAAGATTTCGAACCTTCTTTCCTACCAGTACCACGCTTCACCCCAAGGCCACTGGCTCCCGGACTAACTTAGCTCGCTCCTTACAACCTCGCAAGGGAAACCTCAGAATGAACTCTGTCGTTTGCCTGTCTGCCAGTACCAGTTCTCCTGGTACTAGTCCAACCTCTTTACCTGTTTATGTTACTTCTCACTGAAAATGTTACTCTAATTTAATTGATTTACAAGCCACAACTATCAATTGAGGAGTTACCCTCGCTGTGTAATATGTAGCCTTTCAAATGAAAATTTAAGTGCAATTTTCTTTGAGCACAGGGACAACTGCTACAGAAGGTATTGCGACCTCTTTAAAAGGGGTAGAAGTCTTTGATCTATCGGGCATGGCAATACCAATTCTTGATTTATGGAAAGACAGGAAAGCTGTGGTTGCATTTGCTCGCCATTTTGGGTGAGTTCTCTTTGATTTAATTTTTCCTTTTTAGTTTTACTAAAGCTGCCACATGCATCATTTGAATTTTTACTATTCGACACAGGTGTGTTCTGTGCCGAAAGAGAGCGGACCTTCTCGCCTCGAAACAGGTTTTTATGAATTGAGCTGAAGTTGATGCCCTTTCTCTTATTTGTTTTCTTAAAAAAAAAATATCGAGAGGTTGTTTGTACAATATGTTTCTGATTGGTTACAGGATGTGATGAGCTCAGCTGGAGTTGCTCTTGCTTTGATTGGACCTGGGACTGTTGAACAGGTATGTGATCAATTCTTCTTCATAAATTAACGTGTGAGCTACTTGATAATTTGTAATTTGTATTGCTTCTCATCTTACAGGCAAGAGTGTTTGCGGAGCAAACCAAATTTAAAGGAGGTAAAGTAGATGAATGACTTAAAATGCCGTTGTTTACAACTCTGTGAGGTTTTTGTTTTTTAGAAGCTATATATATATATAACTGCTTTAAATCCAAAATGAAATGCAGAAATATATGCGGATCCAAATCATTCGTCATATGATGCGCTTGAATTTGCTTATGGAGTGTCAAAAACATTTACTCCATCAGTAATTTCTTTAAAGGCTTTTCTCCTTTATATCGTATTCTATTCTAATTTTGGGATGAAAGAGATCATCTGTAATTATTTTATCATCTCTCTAACTATTGCATATAGAGTAGAACTAGGGTGCTCCTAAGCTCACCAAGCCCTTCCGTGAGCGCGACTCTAAAACCTTTCAAATTGACTTCAAACGACATTTCCAAACCGTTAGATGTTCAATCTATATTAAAATGTGCTTGGAGACCAAATTTTACATTTTTTGGAATTTTTTAACTATTTACTAAGATGGTTTGAAAATCGCTGTTTTCCAATGGTGCAGAATTTTAATAAAAACAGCGATTTTCAAACCATCTTAATAAATAGTAAAAAAATTCCAAAAAATGTAAAATTTGGTCTCCAAGCACATTTTAATATAGATTGAACATCTAACGGTTTGGAAATGTCGTTTGAAGTCAATTCGATAGGTTTTAGAGTCGCGCTCACGAAGGGCTTGGTGAGCTTAGGAGCACCCTAGTTCTACTCATTGCATATACATGCAATTCTGATATTGTAAGTTGTCATTTCTGGACTAGGCTGGTTTGAAGATTATACAATCATACATGGAAGGTTATAGACAGGATTGGGGTCTCTCTTTTCAAAAAGAAACCACGACAAGAGGCGGATGGTATGTTTTTTCCTTCTCCCTTAAATATTTAGGCAAATAATAGTTTCAAATATCCTAATTTGTAATTTGTCTATGGTTTGTTTTCTTTTCATGAGGCCAGCATCATCATCACATGTCTTGTAGCCTTAAATGAATAAAGTAAATGAAACCCAAATAGGCAGCCAAGAGATGTGCAAACCTAGGTTTAGAAGCCAGGCACCGAGATTCCAACAAATAGGCAATTCTTAAAACATCCCTAGCTTAGAAAAATATATAGATATTCATCTTCAGAGGTTCAAAAAGAAGAAGAAAAACAATTAACAGTTTACAAAGTCATAACCAATCCAAACAAGCAAGTCTAATCTAAATAATCAGTTTACAATATCCAAGCAATACTAAAATGAAATTAGCTAGGATTATTTCCTTTAACCTCCCTAGGAGCCTCCAAGTAGTCTTTGGCACAAAATTTTCACCTTAAATTGTTTACCTGCTCTTTAATGGTCCAAGTTGTGCTATGTTGAAGTGTGATATAGTAACCCTACAATTCAGAAGCCATCTACATTATGTCTAACTGTTCTTATTATCTTTATCTTCTAATCTCCTGTCAACAGGCATTAATTTAGATTAAGTTAAGCATGAATCTAATATTTGTATGTTTATAAAAGGTAGCCGTTGAAGCTACCTGTTTCATTAATATGAAACAAAGTCTTACAAAAAAAATATTGCTGCGTATTTCAAATTGAAATCTCTCCCATGTACCCACAAATATCCAAATACACATCTTAGGAGTCTCTAGGTTGCTAGGGAGAATGTATATTACCATTGTTTATTAGAAGATTTTTCTGAATTGTAATTTCAGGCAGCAAGGAGGTGTTCTAGTTGCTGGTCCTGGTGTGACTAATATCCTGTATATCCACAAGGTAATTGAACTAATAGTTTAACGAAAAAAAAAACATATAAACTTCAACGCGTAATTGTAAGAAGCTTTGCTTATGTAGCTTCAATGGCTTGCCTGCATTGCAAAAGTGCCATTTCATATACAGGGAGGGAATGATTATTTTTTGAAGGAGCTTGTTTATTACAGCCATTTCTTAGATTGGGTGATTTTGAAGGTTCTTCTAAATTGGAGCCTTCATTCCTTGTTTTTCCTGCTTTCTTGAACCTAGAATATATTTTATTATTTGACCCGGTGCATCCCATTAAATATGAAGTATAGCAATACAACGACTGGTAGTCCGGACGGTTGTGGTCAATTCTAGAAAAGATAAAAGTCACGTTTCGAAAAATTAAGAGGCAATAGTTAAGATCAAGCAAGGTTCAAAGATCAAGGACACAGGACTTCAAAGAGAAAAAGTGGGACAAAATGCAACCTTTACTGTGAATAGCTTTATGGGTTGTCACATTGAAAATAGAATACCATATACTATGATTATTAGTTTTCTTATAATAATAAATTGGCTGTTATGTTTTAACAGGATAGAGAAGCTGGGGATGATCCTGACATTGAAGATGTTTTGAGAGCCTGCTGTACTTGAGAAGTGTATTCTTTTAGCTGTATAGTTTTTGTACTTGTAAAAAATTACAAGGTGAATTGTTTATATAGGAAGTCACGAACTTAAAGCAGTCAATGAAATATATAGTTAACTTTGGTACGATTTTGTAATTGATCTTATAAGAACCGAAATTTTTATTAATGGAAAATAAAATAAAAAAATATCAAAATTGAAAAACATTTTCGGTGGAATTCGAGATATAGTAAAAACGTGATGGTCCATAACGTCTAGGGCACTGTAGCTGGACGTTACGATCGATAACGTCCGGTTAATCTGATCGCTAATAATCTCTAATTAACAAAAACACTGTAGCTGGACGTTATGGTCTATAACGTCCAGCTACAATGGTTTCTTTTTAAAAAAAAAAAATCGCAAACTGAAGTAAGCAAAAAAAAAAAAAAAAAAACACTGTAGCTGGACGTTATAGACCATAACGTCCAGCTACAATGTTTTTTGTTAATTAGATATCATTAGCGATCAGATTAATCGGACGTTATCGATCATAACGTCCAGCTACAGTGCCCTAGACGTTATGGACCATCACGTTTTTACTATATCTTGAATTTCACCGAAAATGTTTTTCAATTTTTCAATTTTTTTATTTTATTTTCCATTAATAAAAATTTCAGTTCTTATAAGTGCTGCAACGAAAAGTACCTTTGTTTTGTTTTGAGGTCTAAGGGGTTGGAACAATTATCCAAAATTGGGACCGATCTCACGTCTTTTTCTTCATTGGATTGGAAATAGGTATGAGGATGATTTGGTTAATGCTCCTCGTAAATTCAATTTTCAAATTTGCACTTTGGAATATATAGGGGGAATCGGTTATATACTCATCAAAAGTTTTGAATTTGGATATTTGTCCATATCCTATTCAAATTTGAGGTAAATTTTGAATAGAATATGGATAAATATTCAAATTCAAAACTTTTGATGGGTATATAACCGATTCTCTCGGAATATATATATAGTATTTTAAACTTTAAAGGTCCGTGCGTGATTCACATTTTCACTTTTGAAATCCCCCGTTAAATCAGCATGTGTTTGTTTAACATCATACTACGCGGATTCAATATGATCAGACATTATCTTCATCCATTTGAAAACACCTGGCAATTCTAGTTTCTTTTTCATCCGTACGTTTTCCGAATGATTTCTCAAATCATCGTATTCGTATGTATATGAGGATATCAAATTATATTTCGAATTATTCTTACAAAGTTAACATGAATATTAAAACTGTTTGTTAGAAATCTGTTTCGTAATTTATGGTCCGATTGCCTCCGCTAAGTTCTAAACAAAAAAAAAATTATGGTCCGATTGTGGGATGGGTGAAAACGGAAAATACAATATCTGCCTCATATTTGAAAATTAAATACAGATATCTGATACTCAGATATCAGAATATTCATGTGAATATGGATACATATATAATTTTAAATTTTAATTTTTTGTATTCAAACATTTGATATATACCATATAGTTAACAATATAAATTATGTAAAAATATATATTATTCATCATTATAATTACATATATATTATGAGTTTTGATGTTTCTTAATAATATTTATATATCTTTTAATAAATATATTGAAAACATATATATGATTTGTATCCGTTTAATATTCGATCCTTATTCAAATTCATATTCGAAAATAAAAAAACAAATACAAATATGATTTTACCACTGTTCGATCTCTATTCAATTCGGTTTCGCGCCAGATTGTAGTTAGTTTTGGATCGATATTGAGCAATTTGATTTCTTATATTTTGAAATTCAGATTTAGTACCGAAATTTTTTTAGTTACCACTCCAATTTATAAAAAGCTGACATTATCATCAATTTCTAAAAAATTCAGAAGTTAACACGGACGTCAAATCAATCTGTGTACCAGTTTGGGTTGGTGTGCAGGACCATATGCATAGATTAATATGACGTTCGTGCTGACTTCTGCAATTTTGAGAAATTGATAATAATATCAGAATTTTAACAAGATTGGGGTTGGTAACTAAAATGTTTCGGGATCTATAAGGTTGTGCTCCAAAAGAGGTGAAATATCGTTCATTAAAGGGAAGGGAAGGAGCGAAGGGGAAAGGCCAGCAAACCGGATTTGATCGAGTCATTCCCTTACTCCAGAAGAGAAAAATAGGAGAAGCGGAGGGAAAAAAGAATGAGTTGCTGTATAAAAATTGTTGAGATTGTCACCTCCAAATCAAGAGTACTGTAAGAATAAAATTAGCGTTGATCTCTCACTTCTCTTTCTTTCTCCTTCCTTTACGTAGGAGTGCAAACGGATCGAATATAGATCGAATAGTGGTAAAACTATATCTGTATCCGTTTTTATTTTTCAGATACGGATACGGATCAGATATTAGACGGATATGTACGGAAATCGAATATCCATAGATATATGAGGAGGGTTCCAATGCCTCCATTTTTTCATGCCTCCATCATGCCTCCATTTTTAAAACTTAAAAGTCAAAATAAAACCGTTGGATATGATCTACATCATTATATCTATACACGTGTAAAAAATTATGATATTTCAATTTTGTTTTGGTTGTCATCAAGAGCTTGTAAAAAACGTACTAATGTGGATAATTTCTAGACGTTGATTTTTCAACTTATTGATTCACATAAAAACAAAATCAAAATGTGATAATTTTTTATGAGCACATAGATAAAATGATATAGATCATATCCAACGGTTTATTTGACTTTTAAGTTTAAATTTTGAGTTATTAAAGTTTTAAAAATGGAGGCATGGTGGAGGCATGAAAAATGGAGGCATTGGAACCCTCGTCTAGATATACATAAATTTTTTCATAATATATATTAAACTATATTCGGATATGAATAATTAATATTAAAAATTATATCTGTATCCGTATGAATATTCAGATACCTAAATATCTGCATCTAATTTTTGGATACGAATCCGAATAGGGTCGGATTTTATCCGATCCGTTTGCACCCCTACCTCTGCGCCATTGTTTCTAAAGTACTTTCAGGTTCCACCGTATGAAGCAAATCGGAAAAATTCGTAAATTTTAATAAAATCTGAATTCTTTATACCGCCGACCCGGCTGAAAGTACTCTGAGATAACTCTCACCAAATCCTGAGAAAGGATCCTCACTCAACCCGCCTAAACCCCAACAAATACCAAGCACCACCACCAATCTGATCAAAAGCGGCAGCGGAAGCCCGACACCACCTCTACCTCGAAAAAACCTCGCGGTTCCTCTTCAAGCTACGCACAAGACCTCCGCAGCATCTTCAAGCCGACGCTGACATTCTATTTCCCTCTGCCAATTGTCCGCTTCCACCTCCGCCGCCGCTCCCCAAGAAGCCTGTCTCCGTATCTGACCTCAACCTCACTTCTCCTGCCGCGAAGTCACCGATCTCGACTCCTC
>JAJGRW010003057.1:0-27230 GCA_025461045.1 Carex parvula | reverse complement strand
TTGGAATTGTTTTTGATTTTTTTTTAAATCATCGGTCTCGTATATTATTTGCTAAAGGCATACATTATTCTTTTTAAAAAAACGGAAAGCCCTAAAATGTTTATTATTATAAATTATTTAATAAATATTATTCAACTTTTAAGATAGAAGTTGTCATTTAACTCGTTGTAAATATATTTTTCATCAATCAAATTATTAATAGGTATGAAAACTACTAATTTAAAAAAAAAAGGAGTCCAAAATTTAGACGGTTACTCATACATAAATTTATCGTACTATATGCAACATATCCTACAAATATTATGCATACAATTATGCTACATATGTACAGTGCGTTATGTGGGATGTTAGTGTTTCTAATTAACTTAAAATGCATATGTGATCATTCTAGTACATTAAATCTTAAGGTACTCTATCTATTTATCTAGAAGCATTTTCTATTAAAATATTATAATATATGACTTATAGAGAAATAGATAGAGTACTTTAAAATTTAAATGTACTAGAAGAACCACGAAATATTTTTATTGATCCAAATCTAAAATTTGAACCGAGATCAATAACTCAAATTCAAACATATTTTTCCAGTAACATACTAAAAAGCATTTTTTTTTCCAGCCACAAAAATCCGGCCTGAAAAATATTTTGTAAACCTTCTAGTATATCTAAATTATAAGATATTTCATATATTTTCTTTAATACTATAAATTATAAGATATCGTCTGTTTAAAAAAATAACAAAACTACTATATTCAAACCTTTTGAGAAAGCTACCGGTAATTAACACTGTATATCGTTTGCAGTGTTAGCGGGAGGAACAAAATTAAAAATTTTAAAAAAATTTAAGGGTAGTTTGGAATTTCTTTTTTTCGAGAATATGAATAAAAATTTTGGCTTCAATGATCTTTAATATTTTTTGGATTGAGCTAAAAAATAACAAAATTATTTTATAACTAATGCGAATAATTCAACATCTCTTTAGTACTTATTTCTATTTTATAACAGGAATCTGGCTAATATGCTACGCATATATAAGGGCCCCTCCGTGCTACGGCTCACTTTTTGAGTTTTCAAAATCCTAATGGTCGATCCGAACCGTTCAACATGATCTCCATATGAATATGTACTTGCAAACCAAATTTTACATTTTTTAGAATTTTTTACTATTTATTAAGTCACTTTGAAAATCGCTGATCCAATGGTCCAGAAAGTTTACTGTTGTGTACAAATTAGTGTTTTTTCAAAGTGGTTTAATAAATAGTAAAAAAATTATAAAAAATGTAAAATTTGGTTTGCAGGTACATATTCATATGGAGATCATGTTGAACGGTTCGGATCGACCGTTAGAATTTTAAAAATTCAAAAAGTGAGCCGTAGCACTGAGAGCCCTTATATACGCGTAGCACCGTAGCACTGTCCTTTATAACAGAACAGCAAACACAATCCTTATATTATTATCTTTCACAACGATTTTTCAAAAATGGAAGCCTGTGTTTGAAACTGGGGTTCCAAATTTCGTGAAGTGTATGGTACCTCGCTGGGCTTTTAAAAAGTACAATGAACTAATTATAAGGCGGGCCGACCTTCTTTTAGCCCCTGTTAGTTTTGGGCTTAGATAATAAGCCCGCTTGACTTCACATATTGATCCGTAAATAGTAACGCTTGCTATTCCGGTGTGAACTCTAAAAGGCTGGTGATCCAGAAGTAAATCCACCAGCTCCAGCTCCAGCTCCGTTTCGACAATAACATGCATGCACCTGGTTGACCCAGAGATGCATACTCCAACAATGTATAATTAGGAATGTACTTGGGTCGTGCTGTGAAACAAATTATGAAGAGTGATATCATGATACTTTTGATTGATCAATGTGTGAGTATATTTCATTATTTTTAATATTTAAGGAAGAAAAAATATTGCAAATATGAAAATTTTGTAAATAATTATAAAATACAGAAATAATATTTTTTTAAAAGTATTTAAATGTACAAAAATATATTTATTGTCCGGAATTTATATTATTGTGGAATAAACAGTAGCACAAATTATACTTTGTTGGTCATGTGTAATCATGTACTCGTGTTAGGTCACGTGCCGTGTCTTGTTGTGTCCCGTATTGTGATCATGCCGATTTGAGTGCTGTGTTATTTTTTCGATAAGTGGCCACCACACACAAATGAACACGTCATGCGAGTTACGCCACTGACCGACACATGTGCCGTACCGTATTGTGACAGAATCGTACTATGCCATGATGTTTTCGATCATTCTGTGATATTATTTACGCTCCTACCGGAAATTACATCCAAATATCGTACCGTGATACCGTATTTTATTAGATCCTAGCTAAAATTTAACTACACATATTCCATAAAAGAACACCAAGAGGGTAACTGTTTCGTAATTCCAGGTGTATCTCATAATTTGTTTATAGAAACGCACCCTATATCTGTCCACGGTCCCATGTTTTTATATTCTCTTTAATTTAATAATTTAAACTGCAATAAATACAGCTTGTTAATTGACTGGAGGGAGATATCTTTATGACTACGATGAATTAATAAATTTATGAAGATAAAAGTAATTTAATAGTGAATGAGTTAGTTATAAAGAATTAGTCATATACAATTGAAAGAGATTTAATGTTCCAAATATGAATCCTTGATAAGTTTTGAAAAAAATGGAACTTCTAGAACAAGTCTATATTTTTAAAAAGCTAATGTTTTAAACAAAAGATTATAAAATATTCCTTATCTTCAAAATAATTTTAATATCTATTTATTCAGCAAGGAATAAATTTAGGCATTAATACAAGTATTATTAAAAATATAGTATTTGATTATAAATCAATTTAGTGATATAGATGATATAGATGACAGGACACAATAATTTTAACTCTAGAAATAAATTATATACAATCCTCACTGACAGTGAACCGTGCTCTTCTATTGCACTATTTGCGCCCATACCAATTCAACTCTGCGAAAATTTTGAGATCATGGATTGTAGAGGATGCGAGCAACTCTCTCTTTCGCTCTCCTCGTTAGCTCCTCAATTTCAAACCCTAACTCAGGCTCTTTCCTTCTTCTCCCCGACTTATTCTACTTTTACCACCATCGAAGCGTTTAGTCGAGAACACTGATCGATCTCTATTCTGAAAAATTACTACACTGGGCGTTGTGAAAGCCGGAGGTACTGATTGATCCTCACTTTTACCTTCTCTTTTGTTAGATCCGCTCCTTAATTACTAGCTTTCGTGCAATTCGGTGTATAGATTAATTTTGAAATACTGAATTTGGAATCTGATTTAATTAATTTTGTTTTATTTCAGAGATTCACTTTGTATTGGCTGTTCACAGTTAAAGACAACTAAAATAAATTATTAAGCGAAGGATTGTGACGATTGAATAAAGCAAGCATGGCACAGGAGTAAATGGGAAGCGGATAAGATGTAAGTATTTAGTTATATTTTCCTTTCTCCGAGAATTTTTTTTCTGGCTGCTAAATTTAACGGTGTTACAGATTCTGACTGTGGTTTCTGGAACTGGATTCAGGAAACACATGCATAATCATGAAACTAACAAAAAAAAAAGTACATTCTTTAGGCATAATTGGATAGTATACAAATTCTCATACTGTCGAGCTAGTCGTGTTTTAACATTGTCTTATGTATGGAAAGAAGTGGTGTAGTATTCTTCACCGGCAACTTTACAAAACTAAGTTTTCCTTTTTCTTTTCTGACCTCTAATAGTTTCATCATTATAATAGGCTTTGATGTGTAACATAGATTGATTGACCTTATGAAGAGAAATCTTCAAGCAACGGCTAAAAGCGGTTTCTTGTCTGAAGGGGTATGGATTGCGACAGGTCGGGGGGGGGATCCAGTAGGTAATACACTTATTTGGACTAGTCTGTAAAACAAGCAGCCTCCTGTTTAGATCTAATAGTTAACGCTGTACGATGATTGAAGATTAAATTCAGTGTTAAAAAGAATTAGATAACCAGTAGTATTTATCACATTAAAGACAAATTGTTCAATCCACTCTTGTCTGGAGGGCAACCACAGAATCTGTTGATGCAGGTGGACTTAAGTCAAATTGTTGTTGGCGACTTTTAAAAAGAATCAGATAACCAATAATATACATGACATTAAAGACAAAATTTAACTACAGTTTTGATTTTTTGCAGCAATTGATGCTCCTGGAGGGTTCCTCTTTGAATGGTGGGTCAGTGTTTTGGGATATATTTATTGTGAGAACAAACCCGAAACATTCTGACGTTGCTGCTCAATTCATCGAGGTAAGAGTAACGAAATACTGAAACTATGTTGGTCAAACTTGCTAATCAAAATCATTTTATATATCAACTGGCCTTTCAAGAAAGTATCCAGTCTGGCCCTCTTTTATTCTCTAGAAAATAAGATAATTCATAAAGGTTATTTGTACGTATACTCTTAATAATCCCTGATTGGAGCACGCGCATTGATAGGACATGAATGGGAGAAAGAATCCATAAGAGAATCAGTTCGGATTAGATTCATGATACCCCTATTTCTATATACCGTTAACGTACCAATTATTGCAAAATCGTCATCACTTTAAATTTATCATGCTCTGATGTTTGTCTTCTCTACTGTATTGCATTAAATTTTCTAGACTCAACAAATGAAGGCAAGGGAGCTGCAGCAACAACAGCAGATGCAACAACTGCAATTAATGCAGCGGCAACATGTGCAGATGCAGCAGCCTCTGCGGGACCCAGGCCATCCGGGTGCATCGGCTTTTAACGGGGCAATGAACACTATGAACTCAGACCCGTTTTGGGTCCTTCGGCCACAGTGTTGGCCGCAAAGCTGATAGAGGAACGGATGAAGAATCCAAATTCAATGGGATCTGAGCCGTCGCCTCAGCTGCTTGAGAGCCGTATGGCACTTCTTAAATCTGGTGTGGCTAATCGCTCTGGGTAAGTTGCTAATTGATCATATCAGATTTGTGTGTACTAGCTTGAGTTTTCCTATCCAAATACCTTAAATATTTTCGTATTTTTATTAATACAAGGTAACTATGAAAATTTAGATTTGTTCTGCTTTGTAAACTCAACTTACATGTGAAAGAAAAATATCCTTTTCTATTATTTGTTTGTCCCAACATTTTGGCCCCAATTTGCTATCCAGCAGCATGTTCTAAAAACTATACAATTGTATAATATCTATTTTCTGCCCTTTGAATTTTTTAATTTCTAGTTGCATTTATTATGACAGACAACTAGTCCAGGGCAATTCAGTGAATGTTTCGACAATTCAGCAGATGCAGCAGATGCAGGCTCGGAACCAGCAGAATGTAATTATTTTTCTATCCCTTCATTTTTCTTTGAATATAACTTGATAGCGTATAAAATTCTGATGATATCTTTTTGGAAAATTACTTAGGACATGAAAGGCGATCTTAGCGTACTTCAAAGGTCTTTACCCGTTGATCCTTCTTTATATGGCCAGAATATAATGCAAGCAAAGCCTGGGCTGAGTGGTGTTGGTAAGCATCATTTCCTGAAGAAAATCAATAATTTATGGATGGCATTAATTACCATCTTTTAAAAAGCTCATGTTCAAATTGGGTCGAAGGAATTCAATAGTGTATGGTATCATTCAAATTCTTGTTGTTCACTATGAGAAGTATTAACTTGTTTCAAGATGGTTTGGTTGCTATCCATTTTCAAACTCAAAATCGTCAATTGTAAATGGTGTTGGTTCTTGTTCTGTACTTGAAGAACAACTTGTGAAGAATATTTTTCTTGTCTCAAAGTACAGAACCAAATTCTCCAAGAAAGCTGTGAAAATGCATACCATTTAAGTTCTGTTAATATTCACATTCTGGATATATGATTTGCATATTTCCTGTGCCAACTTTCTAGGCCTGAACCAAGGCGTGAGTGGCTTACCATTGAAAGGCTGGCCTCTGACAGTAAGTACATCTACCAAATAGTTTATTTTGCAGGCTTTTCTTTTTCCTACTCCTATCCAATTCTTGTTTTTGCATTTATAACTTGTTATAATTTTATTTAGGGGATTGATCAGCTGCGCCCTAACCTGGGCATGCAGAAGCAGTTTGTCACCTCTCAGAGTCAGGTTCAGCTCATGTCGCCACGGCAGCAATTCCTTGCTCAGGCTCAGGCACAGGGTCTGACAAACTCTGGAGAAATGGGTCCACAAGGATTTAGGGCCTTACCTGGGGGTGGATTCACCGGTAAAGATGCCCAACCCAATGGAAATGACGGGTCAATTGGCTCACCTGTCCAATCAAGCTCATCTAAGGTGAGGTGTTGATATACAGATGTTGTTTTTCCTGAAAATCTTTCCTTGAAAATAAGAAAAAATGTGTCCAATATTGGTGTTTACTGAAAAAGCAAAGTACATAACTTTTTGTCTCCTCAAGATTTTGGGGCTTATGAAGACTGAGTTTTAAGGAAAGATTTCTGGCAAGGAAAATTAACCAGAAAAGCCATTTGAAATCCAAAAGTAGAAAAAAAGCTATTTGAAATCCAATATGGCTAGAAGTATGGAGACCTCGTTTATGGTATTAAACCATGTGATATGCTTTCAGTTGTAAATTTTAGTGGCTAAATATGGAAGATATGCCGCAAAAGCATTTTCTGTATCCTAAGTTAGTAAATTACAAATGAACTTTAAGACAACATTGGAAGTTAATTCAAAACTTTTCATACGGATGTTCAAGCTTTTTTAATATGAATATATCATGTTTCCTCACCTGCTAATGCTCCTCACTGTCGTTATGATTTCACTTGCACATTCTCATGGTGCTTGTGAGTTATAGAATAACCAGGAAATATTTAGATGTTTCAGCGAGTCATGCTTTAAGCGATTTTATAATCTTAGTTGCATATTGGCTTAGATACTAACAATAACTTTAGATGAATGTGGCGCAGATGCAGCAGTCATCTACCCAACAGCCACAGGAAATGCAACAACATCAACAGATGCAACAGGTACTGCCAAATCAATGAGAATAATTTGTTCGCGTAGTTTAAAATGTGTATCATATTAGTTTTCTAACTTGTTAGCTTATTAGAGGCTGATAACCTTATTGGTTCTTTGCAGTGCCGTCCCATTCATATGTATATGAAGTAACCTTATTGGAAGAAGCCACCTTCATTTACTTTTTAATTTTGAGTTTCTAATAAGCCCTTCTATTTCGTAAACTTGAAATGATCATCAAACAAGAAAGACATATAAAACAAGAGATTATTGGAAAAATAAAAAGGAGCATAATGATAGCCAATATCAGTTCTAGTACAGTACTTACTAGTATTCAACTTAACAATGAAATGTCATGAGATGGTATTGACAATATGTGCTGGTAAGCTTACTAAATATTTCAAATCGCGAGTAAACATGTGATGTGAAATTTTATTTATAGCAGAACAACAGGAAGAGAAAGCCAACCTCATCGGGCCCGGCCAACAGCACTGGCACTGGGAACCATGCAGGTCCATCTCCACCATCAACCCCATCAACCCACACTCCGGGTGATGCTGGTGTAGCTATGGCAACTGCTGGTGGGGCTGGCAATTTGCAACAGCAGATGGGGGTGATGCAAAAGAACCCCATGATGTACAGCTCTGAAACCATGGGTGGCTTCGCTTCCTCTTCTAACCAGATGGTATAGTTCTACCCTTTTGAAGCCATTTATTTTTTATTTGACGTATTTGACCTTTGGTAAAGCAGCCGGGCTTGTAATCTGCCCTAGTTCCTTCTCAAACGAGGAATGAATAGATGTGAATTCAATGAAGTTTAAGACCTTTAAAGCTAAGTAGAAATGAGTTATATCTGTGTATTGGTCTTTTAAGGACCAGAGTGCTCCTTTTGGCTACTAATTTCTTTCCTCACATCTCTCTACCTCTCTGTGTAATAATACCCTTGCTCATTTTCCTAAATATTCTATGGAATTAAAAAAACACTGGGCATAGAGGGTAGCAAGTACACTTATGAGGACCTGTCATTTGAAATGTGCAACTTTGACCATGTTAGTTAAAATGGAATCACCTGCATACTTGATAAGAGAAGCTATTTTTTTTTTCCTGATAACAGGATATTCTTGACCATTGTGGAGATATTGGTTTTTTCGATGACAATGTGGAGTCATTTCTTTCAAATGATGACACAGACCCACGAGAAATTTTTGCTGCTCTAAAAAGAAGCCCTGCTGACAATTCAGATTCCCTTAAAGGTACAAGTGTTATAGGTGCTAGAGAAAATAAATGTGTTTTCCAGTGCCTGCAAACATTTAATTTCTCAATTTTCTATGAGTTTTTTTGAAGACTAGAGAAACAGTGAACTTTTTAGTATGACCTTTGAAGTACGACTGTTAAGTAATTTTTTATCTTATCACTTCTATTTTCAAATTTTTTGTATAGGTTTTGCATTTAATGAGGCTGGAGTTAACCGTAGTAGCACAAGCAAAGTTGTTTGCTGTCACTTCTCTTCAGACGGGAAATTTCTAGCTAGTGCTGGACATGATAAGAGGGTATTTGATACTGCAATTTGTTTTCATACCATAGCTTTCTCTTAGCCTTTTACTTTCGCTATTTCTTTAAGGTTGCCAAAAAAATCTGCATTGTGCAAAACTGTACTCTTCAAAAGGGTAAATTTGTGGTTGGATCTAGCACCTAAAATTGAATAAATTTCAGGTAAATTTGTGGAACATGGAGACTCAACAGATTGAACACAGGGCCGATGAGCATGTTAATTTCATCACTGACATTCGTTTTAGAGCGGGTGCTGCCCAGCTCGCCACCTCCTCTTCTGATGGAACTGTTCGGCTTTGGAATGCTGCCGAGGTAATGATCTTTACTGTAGGGTTTATATTTTTTGAAAGATGAGACTTCCAACTCCATTACAACAATAGTTAAGAAAAAATAAAAGAAAAAACAGAAGACCAACAGCAAATACCAAATGATGTTCTGTGCTCTTTACCAGTAATCAACTGATTATTTTAGTTATTCATTCATTTATTTGTTTTGAATTTGTAGAGGGGTGGCTGTATACAAACTTTTGTAGGTCACGGCTCTCAAGTCACCTCATTGGATTTCCACCCCAAGAGAACTGAGTTGCTTTGCTCGTGTGATGACAACGGCGAGATCCGCTTCTGGCTTGTCGGTCAAAATGCACCTTCTCGTGTTTCTAGGGTTTGACTCAGAAACCTTTTCTGAATTACCTTTTTCTTCTTATGATATGTAATATGGCTGGCTCAAATACGAACCATTTGTTATGAAATCAGGGGGGTACTGGAAAAGTGAGGTTCCAGCCACGAGTTGGACGCCTCCTTGCTGCCGCAGCTGAGAACACAGTTAACATCATTGACATAGATGCGGATACGCAGATGCGTCATCTGAAGGTTCAATTTTATTAAATTCATAATGTTCATTCTTTGGTCAAAATTATTATTTTTATTTTTTCCTACTGATGCTTTACTCTGGTAAATGCAGGGACATAACAATGAGGTGCAATCAGTGTGCTGGGATGAGAATGGTGATTTCTTGGCGTCAGTGAGCCAAGATACAGTGAAAGTGTGGTCAATGACCTCGATGGAGTGTGTTCATGAGCTAAGCTCGAATGGTAACAAGTTTAATTCTTGCGTATTCCATCCGAGGTACCCGAAGATTTTAATCGTGGGTGGTTACCAGGTAATTAAATAATTATTATTATTTTTTATTACTATCTAACTTGGTTTTGTGACTCCGGTTGGGTTTCATTTCTAGCCTACCCCAACTTGTTTGGGACTAAAGGCTTTGTTGTTGTTGTGGTTACCAGGTAATTTGTTATTTTGCTCATAAGATAGAGTGCTGAACTTGCGTGAACTTTCAACAAGGCTATATTTCATGCTTTCAAAAGTATACTGACAAAATGATGGAATAGTCAATTGCTGTTTTTTCCCATTAGATCTTTGCAGAAACATGCATATTTCAGATTGTTATTTTCTTCAATAAGGACCCCGAACTATACTTTGTTCAATTCAGCTTCAGAATCTTTTGGTTTTTATTTGCTCAGGCCCTTCTTTCTTGTATCTTGACTGCATTAAGGCAGCAAGTATTATGACAATTTGGTCCACTGGTAGTTGTAATATTTGACAGCCACTGCCAAATCTTTCAAAAAAAAAAAAAACACAATTTGGTCCACTGGACACGGACCATATACCTAAATATTTTACTGTGTTGTTTTGACATAATTTCTTCATGATGAGATAAGTTGTTTAATTTGGGAACTTGTTACATATAGTCGATGGAGCTATGGAGTGTCACTGACAACCAAAGAATGACCGTGCAAGCTCATGAGGGTCAGATTGCGGCTTTAGCACAGTCACCTGTTACTGGCCTTGTTGCCTCTGCAAGTCATGACAGAACCGTTAAGCTTTGGAAATAAATCATTGTGGAGAAATAATGAGATAAAAGGAGGAAGAGTTTGCTCAAGGGTCCTTTATTAATTTTTCATCAGAGAAATAAAACTATGTTTGGGTGTTATTGTATCTCTAGTGAACCTTTGGCATTTGAGTTAATGTGATTGGCAGTGTGACTTATACTGGACTGGAGAGGTGTAGCTATGTAATTATTAATTTATCTCTTCATTTGTAAAACGGAGATTTTCATAAACATGGAATTTTAATTTGTTGACTTCAAAGGAAAGATGATGTCTCAGAGCTGGTCCTATCAAAGGGGAGAAAGTATCACGGTAAGTTTTATTTGAATTGAAACAAAGCGCGTTTTTTGATGGCAAAATGGTTTATCACAAAGAAAGGAAAGCTGTTCTGTTTCGAGTTGCTTCTATTTTTTTCTTGACAAACAGTCCATATCTTGCATTCTTTGGGCTGATTTAGTATATTTATCAATAAAAAAAGCATATATGTTTCTTGCATTGATTAACTCAGCACGGGGCTTCTAACAACCCGACAAAATACCAAGGCAGTTCGAATATACATGATGAAGTTTTGAGTTTCTCATACCAATTTGCCCTCCCACTTGCAAACAAAACCAAGATTAAGGAAGCGAGGATAAAATTTGAGCTGGTACCTAGCAATAGTGTTATTAGTAAGGTGCTCAACTGGTCTGAGACCATGATTGATAATTAAAATCTTTGCCATTTCTCACTGTTTTTGAAACATATCATTTTGAAACCCAGGAGGTAAGAAGATGCTATTATACTGTACAACTTCTTCATGTACTGTATGATATCAGAGCAAGAGATTCACGAGGGGAGAACTAAGAAAAAGTAGAAAAAAAAAAATTAGTATTTGAGACACATGTTGAGATAGAATTTGATGAGGAAATAATTGATTGATAGTTCGTCATTCTTACAAGAGCTTATCAGCCTATATATATAATGATACAAGGGCTTATAGCCGTTACGGAGAAGAAATAGAAATAGAAAGTAAAGTGTACAACGCAAAATAGCTGTGGGAAAAACATTCATAAATGACAATTTTTGAAAAAAGGGGAAAAGGAAAAAGTTAGAGGGTATTTTGTAAAATTTTACTTTTGAGTTTTGCTTGGTGTACTCAATATATCATCTTCATTTTTTGTATTTTGTTTGTTAATCTTCAACACTCTCTTAAGCTGGACTCGTAGGGACCACTTGCGTTCAAAATTTTTTTGCTGATTCTTTTCTCAACTAGCATCTTCACAATTTCCTGCTTAGGTGTTCTTTTTTTGAATCTCCCTTAGGCCGGTTTGTTTGTGCATTTTTAGGCTTAGTTACTGGGTTGATTAGATTTTTAAAAAAAAGTTAGTCCAGATTTCATTATCCTTTCAAAGATAATAAAAATACGTCGCTTTTATTTCTGCTGGATATTCTTTAGGCTTAAGTTAAACGAGATTTTATAGATGATAGGAAATAAAATGTGCTTGTTATCTTGTCAAATCTCACCTAGCAACCTTCTGTCTCAATCACATATATCAATTTCAACAGGGGGCCAAATAGAACTCAACAAAGACACTTACCTATTTCGTACCAGGAGCAAACAATAATAATATATAAATAGGAGAAATCATTGTGGAGTGAATTCAAAACAAAGCAACATATGATGAAAAGGGAGCTAAAGAGTTCGCTTAAAAATTCAGAATATAAAGGATTGCAAGGTCTTGTCTCTTTCTAGATATTAAAATAAAAAAGTTGAAAAGAAGAAAAAATGACAATTCTAATCTAAACCTTTTATCTACCACTCCTGATGTGCATTAAACCCTGACGAAGGAATGGCGTATTTCAGTGGGAGGTCTCGAGCAGTTGTCGATATTCTTAGTAAATTTCGCAAGTAAGAGATCTTTGTTAAGTTTGAATTTGTTTACATAATTCCCAAGCCTTTATTGTTTATATTATGTTTACATTCATTCATCTTTAACAAACAAATTGCTGGAACTAAGTACCTATTAGTGAGTATAATTAGTATATGACTTGAGCTCTTCTGGCATTAATGATTGTGCAGTGTCGAAAAACCAGTACTTCCTGTTGATCACAGTTTCTGTGAGCTGGGATCAATTCGTTATCATATCCAGGTGAAATTGAATTAAACTGAAAATCTATTTACTTAATCTGACTTAATTGACATGAATTGATTAAAGATCAATAGTCTTGACAATTGATGGCAATGTAAAAAACACTAATGCTATTCTTCACATTTTAGGCCTCAGTATCTGATCAGGAAAATATATTTTTCTCCATATCAACTCCAGTTCCTTCTCAAGAAGAATCAAATCCAAATGGGTTGGATCATTGCATATTACAAGATATCAGAACAAACTACTCAAATTTTGCAGACATTATTGAACCTCCCAAAGAAGGATATACACTTACTTTGAAACTAAACTTCAGCAGACTCACTCGTACCAAAGGTAGAATTATGTGGGTTTTTGTATGCTTTAAATCAATTAAGAATTTGGTAGCTAAATTTGAATATTTGAAAATCAAATTCCTAATTATCTTCAATACCAGGGTAACAAAAGTATTCTGGAGTACTATTTCTCGATCATAATTTTACCAGCAAAGACCTGCCTACAAGTTACAAGTTCATTCATAACTATTTTTTTCTTTTCTGATAAACAATTAATGACTGGCAGTAGTTTAAGAAAGCTGAAATTTTAATGAATTTTGAATTTCTTATTAGAATATACCAAAGCTATCAACATGGTTTCTTCACTGCAAGTGATGATTCTGAATTCACAACTGAAAGATACATTGAAAAATCTTTGGATGGGAGACATAATTCAAGGGAGCACTGTGCCACTTAAATTGGTGACTTACAAACAAGAGCCTTTCTTCATTTTCCGTGTGGTATATACACGTATGCTCTATTTATTATTAGGTTTCATGGTGTACTCCTTTGGCATGATGTTTGAGCCTCATATTGCCTTGATAATACCTTGCACAAACAAACAACACATTAGCTGAGATAAACAAAACAAAATGCGCAATCTGGTTCTGACATTACTTTTTTTGGGATGCATCAAATTATGCAAGAATTTCAGAAAAAAAAAGTGTCCATTGTAATTTCTTTTGGTGCTTTATAGCAGTTTTTTTTCTGTTCAGCCAAAGAAAGTAACTGTTATCTTTCCAATGCGGTTCAAAGATGACTCTGATGTCGCTATTGCAAATTCATTTATCCAGGTAGATTTCATTAAGAATGTATTAATTAATGATTCAGCTAATTAATTTTATACCTTAATCATGCACTTAATTGTTTTTGGTCTTATACATGTTGATTAGTGCAAACCTGCATTAAATATTTATTTTATAGGAGAAATGAATCCATTCACAAATTAGACCAACTCTGTTACAGGAGTTGGCCGATCTAGGCAGTAAATTTCCGAAGGCACCACGCTGCCAGTGGTCCCCGATTCCACCTCAGGAGTTGAGAGGAGAACCTTTTGAGCATCTTTCTACTAATGGAGGTTTTGTTTCCTTTGGTATGGGGATAATGATAATAAATACGAGTATAACTAGGGTGTTCTTAAGCTCACCTAAAAAAAATATTTGGTGAGCTTACTTCAAAATTTATTGGAATGACTTCAATGAACATCCAAACAATTGAGAGCGATCTACTTCACGAGTGATGCATTTACATGTCAAATTTATAATTTTCAAATTAATTTAATATGAAGTCAAGTAAAAAATAAGGCTGATTAGTTAATTTTAATACGTTCATTTTTTATCATTTTTTGACCTCTTGATTTTATACTAAATTCGGGGGCAAATCTAAAGCTTAGCCACTCTGTATGATTTCACAATTTTAGTTATGTATATTGAAATTTAGTTGATTTTTTTTTTTAACTTTTTATATAGTCTTAGCCTCCCTCATAAAATATTAAATGTTTACTTGTAGTCTAGTGGCTAGAGCTTTATTTTGTTGGTGTGAGGGCTTGAGTTCAAATCTCACCTAACATATATTGTTCATTTTAAATTCCAGCCCTCCTATTAAGATTTTCTAGTTCAGTCCCTGACTAAATTAGTTCGAAAAATTATAAAATTTGAATTGTAAATGCATCACTCGTGAAGTAAATCATTTCACCGGGTTGAATTCATTGTTTGAAGTCAATCTGATAAGTTTTGAAGTTAAGCTCACAAAAAAACTTAGTAAGCTTGAGAACACTCTAGTTCTAATCCATATATATTATTGTACGAAACTTTAAAGGCAAATGTGCAATAAAAACAAAGAACTTGGTTTTGAAGTCTAATATGAAATGCACTTATCTAATATGCAGACATATTAAGACGACATGTTAAAGGAAAAAAAGCTGGTAAAACTGCATGGATCCTTCTAAACTTCCAGCAATATGTCAGATATCATGTAAAAGTAAGTTGAAGTAAAATTCTTATTTTAAGTACTGGTAATAAGACATTGTAACTGATTTATAACTATTATGAACAGTGCACTAGAGGTTCTATACAAAGAAGAATGAGGCACCGCCTAGAGGTCTTGTCAGAGGTAACCAATCTGAGATTAAATGTTCTGTCAAGATAAGATTTATAATTATTGTTGACTATAATATTCTCTGTGTTGTTGAAATGATTCAAATTTCAGGCAATTGAGCAAGCAAGAATAGGAGGAGAAACCAAAAGCAGAAAAGAAGGTAAATAATTCATGTAATTAATCTGATACGTTGTAAATTTCGAGATTTATGAGGAGTATAAAATTTCCCCAACCAAACTTTAATAACAAGTCATGTGACAAATTAATAATAATAATGCAAGCTAGTTCCAGTTAATTCAGCATTTTCTCACAAAAAAGTCCCTCTGTTTGCCTCTATTTACAAATTAATCCTTCTATTTTGCTCCCTGTTTTGCCTTACCGGGCAACAAGCCAACAACAGTATGAAACCTGACAGGTGCAATGACATTATTCAATTTCCTCACCAATGTTTCGCCTTTCAAATCAAATAGGTAGAAAGCAGAGCAAGAAATGGCTGAGATTATCAAAATCCAACAAGTTTAAACGAGGAATCAACGCTATTACAGATCAAATCAGACGGTTCCGCTTACGAATCAAGATTCAAGGACTGGGACGGTTCTATGTTCCCAAATTTCCTGCATTGGGATGGCACGCCAAACAGGACAAGATAAAAAACCATTAATACTGGTTTTTGGTATAATTAAGAGCTCATTAGCTTTTAAATTTTAATTGTTTTTTTAGCCTGGTTCGCGGTCGAAATTATTATCAGAAAATTGAAAATAGAGAGAACGTAGAAAATTAAACAAGTTCAAAAATTGCAATAGTCGAAAATCAGCCTTTAATTAATAGCTAAGACAATATTATTATTTGCATGAAAGATTAAAGTATCAAAATACTATATTCATTTGTGTTCACATCTAAAATTATTATTTGGATATCAAGGTTTTCTATCGTTAATTTTCTCTTATCCTCGAATTATAGTATTTTGGTACTTTTTTCTGATTCTACTAACAAGTTTTCTGTTTTTTTTTGCAATGTTATTACATTATGTATAATTTGATGAACTAACTTATAATTTGTATAATAGCAAGTGGAATGAAAAGTTAAAAAATTAATTTTGGCAAACATGGGACACATTTTTTTTTTATTGGATCCAAACATTAGGAACCACTTGGTTTCAACAAATGAACATGAAAGAATACGAGAATTAAGAATAGGTCAAAACTGTCCAACAATTCAAAAGAAGGTAATTTGTAACTAGGGGTGAAAGCGGAGCGGATAGTAGTAAAATCATATTCATATTTCTTTTAATTTTTTGAATATTGATACGGATCGGATATTAGACGAATATGAATATGAATCGGATCGGATATTTATTAAAAAATATAAAAATATTATTAGAAAATACTAAAATTTTATAGTATTTATCTAATTATAATTATAACGGTGAATAACATAATTTTTTTATAATATATATTAAACTATATGATATATATCTACTATTTGAATACGGATAATTAAAACGTAAAAGCATATATGTATTCATATTCACATGAATATTCAGCTATTAGATATCCACATCTAATTTTTCAAACACGGATCACATATTATTCATATTGTTTTCAGCTCTAAATTTGTTGCTTTTCTGACCTCTGAAACATAAGTACAGTGCCACCAATTTATAAAAACCACCTCATTGGTTCCAATCCCTCTCCTTTATATCACATCTGCTGCCCAAGAGTGTGTGACGATCCGATGTCATGTATTAATTTTTAAATCTGAACAATTTGATTATAGAATGACTTGATTGAAACAAATTCACACAGAGTTTGAACAATTTGAAAAAATTATAGAATGACTTGATTGAAACAAATCAAACTTGAGTGATCAATTTGTGATAAGGACAAAGTTTAGTGACCTCCAACTAAATTTACCCTATTTAGAATTTTTAGATACAGGAGGTCGGATTTGAGATTCGTGCTAAGTTAAAACTGACGATTCAGATCTAACTGTACTCAGTCAAATATTGCACTGGATCTAAATTCGAACTGCCCAACCGTAGCGCTCCACAACCCACAATATCGAATTCGTATCCTCTGCAATTAACTCAAAAAATAATCTTTTGAGTTAATGCATCTGTACCGTCTAATTAGCTTAAAATCCATGCCAATCAGATCGCACTAATATTGAAGAGCTTCCTGCTTTATAGGCGGTGCCGGATTGACTCGGGTTAAAATTAGACGGCCGAGATGTATTAACTCAAAAAAATGCTCTTTTGAGTTAATGCAGACGATGCGGACTCAGATATCTGCGTGCCATAAGACCGTATATCTTTTGTTACACGGTAATATACAACAACTATACAGCTTCCTGATGACAAATGGAACCCACTTGGAGTTCTGATACATACGGGGTAGAGGTCCCACTATTCAGTGCCTCCATTTCACGGACGTTACTGATTTATGTAATGAAGAATCCAGACACCACCCATTGTAGCTGTTTGTTTGTACGGAATATCTCTGCGGGCTCCACATTCCGAGACTACGGCAGTTACCCCATCCAATTCAGATCCAGTGCAAAACCTGATTGTGTAGAATGAGATCTGAGTCGTTTCTTTTAATCTGGCACGAATCTTAAAACAGAATCCTATAATCTACCTCACTCCCCGAAGTGAATTTGGTTCGGCTTGAAGTATTCTATCTCACTCCTCTGCGCCGCACTCCTGTCAGTTAAACTCACCCCCTCGTTTGTCACTTTTCGGAATAGTACTATATCACCAAACCGTTTAAATTAAAATCAACGGTAGATTGTGCGAATCTAGGATAAATGTTATCGTGCTCTATGGAGCAATACAAGCAGCTTATAGTCGTTTCCACTTCCAGCTCGACCCCGTCCAATGATCACGCGTCTCATTCCTACCTCGCTCCCTGCTCGCTTCTGGTTTCGTCTGCTTCGCAGGAATTAAGAAGCCCTCATTGTTTCTCGTTTTCTTCTAGAATCCACCGTGCGTCTAGTCGGAGAATTCGTAGACTACCTCAGGTAGGGTGCTTTCTTTTCTCCGCTCAACCTTCTCTCTTCCTAAAGCTAAAAAAGTAGGAAGGCTTTTTTTTTAGTAGTAACACATCTGGCCTAAGGTCAGCCCACCACCGTCGGAGGCTTCTACAGCGCCGGCGATAATGAAATCCATGGTGGTCCGGCATTATAAGTTGTGAGAATTTAGGATTTCTGGTGTTTGCACAATTGTACATTGGGTTAAGGTACTATTTTAAAGAGTAGGGTTAAAATGCCCATTGTTTTCATGCCCCAATTATACCTCACATCTTATCTTTATTTTTCTAAGTCCAAACAGTCAATTCGAACCGCTCAACATGATCTCCATAATAACATATGCTTTGAGACAAAAATTTATATTTTTGGAAATTGTTTACTATATTTTTAGATAGGTACCAAATCACCGTTTTTGGATGGTACATGATCTGGTAAAAAATAGTGATTTTTGTACCTATCTAAAAAAAATAGTAAAAAATTTCCAGAAAATATAAATTTTTGCTAAAAACACATTTTAATATGGAGATCATGTTGAGTGGTTTGGATCGACTATTTGGACTTTGAAAACGGAGATAAGGATATGAGACATGATTGGGGCACAAAAAAAATGGGGCATTTTAGCCCTACTCTTTTTAAAAGGGGAAGTGGTAATATCTTATCATTTTCTATATTTTGTTTTGTTTCGAGAACTAGATCAATGGAGATGTATCTTTTTTTCATAGATTACTTGAAGCAAAAGAATTAGCTTATCTAAAAACTGATGCCTTTTTTGTGCTAATTCTGGACTTCTTTTTATATACTCTCTTCCAAGGGTCTAGTTCTAGATTCATGGTATCATATGATCATATCTAATTTGGTCTGGGTCAGTATTGTTAACTATCCAGTCCCATCAGCTGATAGTTATCTAGAATCATTGTACCGTATCTAATCTGGTCCGGGGCAGTGTTGGCATATCTGGAAGGTGCGGTTTATATGAAATTTTAGCACCATTTATTCTTCAAACATGCTTCTAATAGTATACTAAATGTGAATGCCTCCTTACAATATGCCATTTCGGAGATGATGATTAGTATCAGAGAACTTGAATATGATATGATTGCAAAAATTTGTGCCCTGTAGTTGACAGTGTGTGAAAGAGCTCCAATGTCACAACAGAAGCAAGAACTGAAAATGAAAATAGAAATGGCATATAGAGCAATGGAAACGCTTGGAGTCGGGAAGCACAGAGTAAAACCTGTGCTGAGGCGCATATTAGATGAATACAATTACCATTGGGAGCATATTGAGGCTGAAAGTTATAGGGTCCTTGCTAATGCCATTTTTGAGCCCCAAGATTCTCAGGTAATAGTAATATTTCTAACTTTCTCACTACAATGACAAAAATGAAGTGGGAAACAGAGGTGGCCACTGTTATAAGGAGTCAAATCATAGAATGTTCTTATTATCATATATGATTTTAACTTATATTATGTTGTGAAATTGCAAGATTATTCCTATAGTTCTCTCCCTAGGAGCTGTTCTGTTTACACAGAAAAAAATACTACTAATAATAAGACCATAATTTGTTTGACTGTCATATATATTTAACTGATTTTGATATGTGCGGGCATGGAAATATTGTGAGTGTGTCTTGGAGAGCAGGTATTATGCAGAAACAATTGCTTGATGGAGCCTTTTCAATTATTTTTTACAAGCAGCTTTCTAATAGACGAGATAGCCACATTTATATGTGTATTCCATCCATACACTCCCCATCTATGCTCATATCAGTTTGTGTATGAAGTAGTGCGTAATCACCGCCTCAAGAATTGATTCTGATTGATAATGTATCTCAAGTCAGACTTGTCTTCTGTGATTAGCTTCTGTTTTTTTGTGGAATAAGCTCACGTCAATAATTTAGCATTGTTCCGTGATTCGATTCTGTGTTTTGTGGAAAAAGTCAATCTTTTGTGGGTTACAATAGACTTGGAAAACAAAAGATGCAGCTGTCCGCTGTGCTAGGGGGGACTACCTCATTTTTGTACTCGCCTGATACTTGCTAATTCTAGCCTTATTCAGAGAAGTCTTCGGTCTCTCTGTTCTGTTTGAAATGGAAAAGATTTCAGTACACATTTTTTTTTTTTGTTTTTTGATATATTAAAACTAAGAATTTCATTAGCACATGATAGCTTTTGTGTTCCCTCTATTGAAGAAAATCAATGGATACATAAAGAAGAACATAAGGTCCAACTGACAGACCCACCAGCCTGATCTTGAACTAAGGCTAAGCGATTCGATGTCCGTCCAGTTTTGATAAAATGGGAGGTAAATTTGAATTTTTTTAACGTTATCATCAGGAAGGATGCAGTACAGACAACAACAATGCACCACCGGTAGCACAAGGTCCCCGAGAAAGAGGCTAAAATTATCTGAAGATGCCATGCCTTCTTATAACCCTAGAAGGGATGGGCCACCATGTCAGCCTCCTTTAGAAAACAGGACTCCTGCACAAAAGAGGCCTTTGTTTGAACAGAGCGTACCAGCCGCCACTGATAAGCCTATAAGATCATTACCAACCCTACCGCTAGCTCTGGGGTCATCTAGCAAGTCAAAGGGGGCAGAAACTACTAACAAGTCAAAGGGGGAAGATCTCGCAGTTGCCTTGCCACATACAGGAGGGAGATCTGTTGTGAAATGTAGCAGAGGCACTTCCTGTCAGAGTAAGAGTTTACTTTCTCTAGTAGAACCCAAGACAGAGCCTATGCTTGCACCACCAGGCTTTGGGCCCCTTGCAGTGGTGCACCAGTCTTATGTGCTAGACTCACCAGCAAATAGTAAGTACTGTTGTTTTATCTTTTAGGCCACTCTAGATTATCATAAATTATTACTTATTGTTGTTTTTTTTATGAAATTACTTCTTCTTGTTAAGCAATACAATCACAAATCTTTCTAAATTGAAAAAAAAATCAGAGAAAACAGGTTGTTACTGATCATTTGATAAAGAACTTGTACATTATCATTAATACAAGGATCATAAGCGTGTACATCAATGATGTTTCGTGCTACGTTATGTAACATAACATCTGTAATTTTCTAGGCCATCCAAATTTGCATGGAAGCTGCAAGGGAAAGACCAAAGAGAAGGAAAAAAAATCCCCAAAACCAGAAGATCAAGGTTTATCAACGAATCTGGAGATAGTTGCTACAGGTGAAGTTAATCTATCCTTCATATGCCAGAATGAACTTCTATGTGACCCCAAGTTCCAACTACCCAGTATTGAGGCTGTATGCCAAGATGTGGAGGAGAGATGTTTAGCATCTTGTAAACTCCTTGATCCAACCTTCTCTCTCCTAAATGTTTTCAAAGAAATGTGCCATAGATTCTCAGAGCTTGGTTACACATCCCAGCAACAGGAAGGAATGGTAACATTAATATCGCCCCTGCACCAGGTGCACAGCACCTTTTTGATGGACTTTCAGGTAGTTCGCCAACTCCCAGACCACATTATCTTGACGACATAAGTAGGGGTGAAGAACTGGTGCAAATCTCCATTGCAAGTGATGTAGGCAGTCATGAGGAGTACCCGTTTCAATTTCACTACATTGCAAGAAACATACCATACCAGAATGCTTACATAAGCATCTCCCTTGCCAGAATAGGTGATGACAGCTGTTGTTCTGACTGTTCTGATGATTGCCTCCAAAAACCTTTTGCGTGTGCATGTGCAAGTGAGACGGCAGGTGTTTTTGCGTACACCAAGGAGGGGCTGTTACGGGCTGAGTTCTTGGATGCGTGCATGACAATGTTGAGGGAACCAAAGTTAAGTGATAACATTTATTGTAAGGAGGCTTGTCCTTTGGAGAGGGTTAAGAATGATAAGCAACCTGAGAAGTGTAAGGGGCACTTAATGCGGAAGTTTATCAAGGAGTGCTGGGCTAAATGTGGGTGCAAGAGGCAGTGCGGCAATCGGATCGTGCAAAGAGGAATTACATGCAGCCTTCAGGTTCTATTTCCCAATTATTGTCAAAATTTAATTGTTGCTAGTGTAGTCTACTTGAAAAGATCATTGGAGAAACATCCAAAACAGCAGATTCTATACCTAAGGAAATTATATAAATCAAAGAGAAAATATAATTTTTGATTTAAAAAACCTTCTGTTTTGTGTATGCAAATGTTTGAAATATGATATCAAGTTAAGTCTGCTCTCTAACGGTGCAATCCCTGTCTTTAGTTTCTGTTTTTGTAAGAATTTGTTAGCCATCTTAAAATGCTGATAAGAGATGCTAGGTAGAGTCGCTCAATGCTGACAGAAAATAATTCCCCTTAACTTGTATATGCCTTCTCCGTTTATAGGTTTTTAAGACAGGGGAGCAGAAAGGCTGGGGCCTTAGAACAATGGAAGACCTGCCAAAAGGAAAGTTTGTATGCGAGTATGTAGGTGAAATACTCACAAACATTGAGCTGTATGACCGCCAGATGGGCTCCAGAGGCAATGCGCGCCACACCTACCCGGTTTTACTTGATGCTGACTGGAGCACAGAAGGGGTTTTGAAAGATGAAGAGGCACTATGTCTTGATGCCACATACTATGGTAACGTTGCAAGGTTTATCAACCACAGGTAATGTTTGCTTATGTAGGAAAGTTGCTTTATTTCGTATGTTACAATTTTGGTTTTTTTTTTTATAAATTTTGTTTCTTTTTTCATGCAAGGTGCTTTGATGGGAATTTGATTGGGATACCAGTAGAAATCGAGACACCTGACCATCATTACTACCATGTATGTGAAGAAGTGATGAACCTAAGTGCTGAGTTCCTTGACTTGATGATATTTAGTTTGGAATTCATTGCCTCACAACTGAGCAGGCAAGCCACTCGAAAACTATTCATTAAGGCTAATTGTTCATGTGTTTGCTTTTTTCTCAGCTGGCTTTTTTCACAACTCGGGATGTGTCAGCAATGGAAGAACTGACATGGGTATGCAACTTTGTTTTTTCATATAATTATTAAAACCAATATATGCAACTTGTAATAGTTCTGGAGTTTTGTTTAGTTTCTACCAACAATAAATGTTATTTGCCTTCAGGATTATGGCATAGAATTTGATGATGACAAACACCCGATTAAGGCCTTCCCTTGCAAATGTGGAAGTAGATATTGTCGCGACCGCAAAAGACTTACAAGTAAGAATATGCTGCCATTAGTATCTTTTTACTTTACAAACTGTTGTTGGTGAAGTAGGCGAACCAACCTGCCACAGCGTATGTTAATGCACTAAAGAAACTTTTAAAAGTCACCCTTGCATTATAAGGTAACTGCAAAAGAGCCCCCCTCCTCTTGATAATCACAAAAGGCCCATTTTCTATAGGACAAATTTGGAAAAAATGTCCTTTCCATTACCCAGGTCATAATCCCATTGGTGTTAGAAATTACTAATAGTATAGTCTGTAATAATCATTGATATGCACGGTTCAACATTTTATGGGGGTAACTGTTGTCATTTTCCATGATTAATAAAAAGTGAAAATAAACGTAATGGTCTTTGTGATTATTGGGAACTGTCTGTAAATGTTGTAATAGATATGAAGACTTAACTATTATAAGACACTTTTTTCTCAATTGTAACGGGAACCGGCATGGAAACTGACACTTGAATCCTTGTAAAGTAAGAAGATCGCATCAATGGATGCGGTAGTATTATTGGTTCGCAAACAATGTTTGCGATGCGGTACTATTTTGGTTTGCAAACGATGTTTGCGATCCTCTGTAAACACTGTTGTGATGCCCTTGGAATTATACAAAAAGATTATCAGCCAATGACTGCGGTATCAAAATTTGAGCTTTTAGATTTCTGATTTCTTTTATATTGCTTGTTATTTTGACGCTACTAAAAGAAAAAAAGGAATCTGATTATGAGCATGGGGGCTTTCCTAGAACTTCATAATTCTTTCCTTTTGTTAAGTGCACCTCAGACTATTGGGATCTCCTTTTCTTATTGTACTTTTTTTTTTCCCTTCTCTCTTGTAATATTGGTATGTTTTCTTGCAGAAGCTAGGTCGAGAAAGCTACTTTAGGGCTGAAGATTTATGAATTGCAGATAATTATGAAATTGTTCTGTGTACTTCTTTTGAATAGTTTTTTTTTTTTTTTTTTTTATGGCTGAAGGGCATTAACCAGCCCCACAGCGATTCTTTTGGATAGTTGAATGCTATCTTGCAAATTTTGCTGTATTGATTAGATAGGTAAACATAGTAAATTATATTTTGATGAAAGTTTTATTGTTGGAAAGTTATAATGCGGCCGAAATAAATTGGTGAATTGGCTAGTGTGTTCTCTTTTCAAATGGCACTTCCTGTTAGGAATGTAGATGGACGTATCAACTTAATTCGCTAGTTCGTTTGAAGGCAAAAACATAGCTTGATATATTACTCAGATAATAACAAAAACATAGCTTGATATATGATCAACTAATATTGAAATAGGATATCAATTGTGTTTCCGTTGTCCCCCCAACTCCAAAGTTTGATTTATAGGACAGTCCATTTGTCAGTGGGAGGGAGGACAGCACGAGCCCCTAAAGTGTGTAATATATCATCAAAAGAAAAAAATGATCAAGAAGTAACGGTGGATATTTGTAACCCTCCCCTGCATAGCCGAATCCTACTACTACTTGCAAACCTGAGTCTTTAAACCCCAGTTGACGGGATCCGCATCCTCCCAGGTACCTGACTCAACACAACTGAAACGGACGGCCTAGATTTATTCTAGGCCGGTGCTTGCTCGGGATGGCGCAGAGGGACAGTATTATTTGTGCTTTGAGATGCATGTCAAGTTAAAAAGAATAATTTTAGGCCGTCCAATTCAATTGTACTCAGTCCGGTAACCTGAGGGGATGTGAATTCCAGTTTTTGACGGTACTCTCAAGGCACTCAACAATATATTGTTGATTACTCTTACAAACTATCCTATATATATTTGAAGGTGAGACTTATATGCAGGACGGAATTAAAAATCTTTAATTGAGAAGGTTGAAACGTAAAATATTTTAAAATTTTTAATTAAGAAAATTAAAACGTATAATACATGACATATTAAGATAAAATTTAAATTCAAATCTTCACAACTACAAAATAAATCTAACCACTCTCACACACAAAATAAAACTCTTACCACTAAACTACAATTACGACATAACATTTTATAAATTTTAAATTTAAAATTATAAGTGTGGCTAAGAGTATATTATTTATTTCTTGTGTACATTCTTGTCCTTGATGTAAAGTTATTTATTAATGGAGTTGAGAGTTGTTTTGCCTAATACAAAATGAAATAATTATACCGACCACATATAGAAATCGAGAGTTATGTGCCTATAGTTCTGCCAAAACCATCCATTTTGAGACGAGTGCAAAGTGAACCACTAAGAACATCATACCAACCAAATACTTATCCTTATCAGTTTATCAGTCCCAACTTATCAAAGTCTCCGTTGCTTGGTAAAATTACACAGGTAAGGTAACCTTTTATTTCTCATAAAATGAAAGCTAATATATCTTCTTGTATTCTTCTTTCCGGTTAGCTATGTATTCGAAGAGGCTGCCATGAAGCATCGTCTGACTGCCTCTTTGGACAGATATCCTTCTTCATCCCTAGCCAGCACATACAATACAAACCACTCGCTCTTGGAAGCAATCCTACATTCAATTTTAACATCCTTAGCAATAACCCAAGTCTCAAAGGAGAGAGCTTAATAAATTTTGATCAATTATACAATACAATACCATCCAAACGGGTCAAATGTGCATCGATTTCCCTCAGTCATGTCCCAAAGCTCCCTCAGAGAAAGCTTGTCTGGAAATGTGCGTGCGTACTTGCTGAACATGTTCTCAAGCTGAACCGGCATGTACCTTACATGGAAGTAGCATCTGATAACTAAATGTACTTGAAACAAAAGGTTATGGACAGAGAAAAGAAATTTTGAATTATACCTTCCTTCAGTATCGTAAGTTCCAGAGTCACTAGCATGTTTAGCTTTGTGAATGTTGTGGATATATATTGGAAGAAAAGGTGATGGTATCCAGCTCTGCAATTTTTAAATGTGATACCATCAGTATAGGAGATTTGGTTTTGATTACAAAATTAAAAATACTGGAAAAAAAGAATTTACACACCGGTAGAGTTGCGTAGCTCATAACCCCATTAATTGCTATCGCCATAATGAAAGATACGATCACATTGAACCCTAGAGCCCGGAATCCTATAAACGTGCTTCATTATTAGTACTTGATAATCAGACCAAATGCATGTTATCCTCATTAAATTAAATAGCAACTTTTTTTTTTTTTTTATGGTTGACGGCGAAATGCTGTCAACAGATATATTGATACTAAAAAAGGTTATTTACAAAACCACTTAAGGTCACAAAGAATTACAATAAAAAACAGAACAATAATAATAATAATAAAAAGCAAATCAGCTCGCCAAAATGGCCGCTAGTAAAACGCAATAGGCGCTCCCATGATCGCGTGGCCCTGGTTTTGTATGAATAGCAACTTAGTATTTCTTTTTTGATGAATTTGTAATCAGGACTATTTTACAATTTATGGAGCCCTAGACTTGTGGCCATTATGATGCTGCTAATTGCAATTAATTGTGTCTATGATCAATTACCTCCATATGTTTCCCAAGGGTATATGATGCCGTTATCGTCTAGGTCAAAAAATGCCACATGTTGCTGCATTACACTTAGCTGGTAATGTCTGTGATCTGGGACCTTCTGGATGCTGCACATCAGGTGCTGCCAGAGCTCTTGCAACATCTTAAGAAAAGAAAGGAGAAAATTACAGATTTCTTCAACTTGAGGTTCAGTTCAAACATGCATTTATTTGAAAAGGAACCCACTATGGTACACCAAACGAGTATGGCAAATGCCTCATATCTTTCATGCTCTCAATTGTCCTCAATTGTGATTCGCGCCTCATGTCTTTCATGCCTAAATCGTGATCGTGCCTCACATGTTTGAACATGTTTTTATAGTCAAACAGTCAATCAGAATCACTCAACATGATTATTACATTAAAATATTGTGCTTGGACAAATTTTATATTTATTTGGAATTTTTTTTCTGATAGGTACAAAATCACTGTTTTTGAATGGTCCAGAATATTTTGAAAAGAGTAATTTTGTACCTATCTAAAAAAACAGTATAAAATTTGGTGTCCAAACACATTTTACACATTTAATATGATATTTTAATAT
>JAJGRW010003056.1:0-47814 GCA_025461045.1 Carex parvula | reverse complement strand
ATTTGGAGGTATTCCTATTAATGAGTTTGATTCTATTTGGGACAGCCAATATTCCCTTAAAAAATAAAATTTTCTTGTGCTCCTCAAACAAACAGAGTTCTTACTAAGGTTAATTTGGGTAAGAGGTTGACAGGATGATCAAAGATGTGTATTGTACAGATTTGGAAACAGTTGATCATCTTTTTGTGTCTTGTCTAGTGGCTCATTCACTTTAGAGTTGGATTGCAAAATTATAATAGTTTTGTATTGATTGTTTAGGTGTGGTTAATATGTGGGAACTAGATTACTGTATTCCTTCAAAGAATGCAAACCTCGTGAAAATAATACGAGAGGGCAGTACTTTGGTCACTTTGGTTGGATAGAAACATGATTGTTTTTCGTAATGGCAATATTTTGAATATTCAAGCTTTAGGTTCCAAGATTATTTCACTTGCTTTCTTTTGGGCATCTCAACAAAAAACTTATTTAACTGAGCAACTAAAGTTTATTATGCTTTGTGATGTGAAGGACCTGTCAGGTACCATGTTGGCCATTTCCATGGAGGCTAAAGTTACAATCCTTATGAATGGAGGGACAACTTTGGATGGTGAATATGAGTTGCAGATGGTGTCTTGGTTGAATATGAAAGATGCAGGGTCTTATGCAAATTTTTACTTTTGTAGCTGTTGTTAACATTTGTAGGATTGTGTTTGTTTTGTGTATTTTTCTGGTTTGTTGGTTGTAGGTTGTATTTTTGATGTTGTTGGTCTTTATGTGGTTGCTGGATAGTTCCTTTTTGTAGGTATTTGCTTAATAACTGTTTAGGTTTGTGGTACGTGTGTAGCTGGTACCAACTTGGTCGTACCGGCAATACTGTGTAATACATTGGTTTTCATTTTAATGAAAATCAGTGGCAATGTCACTTCTTTCAAAAAAAAAAAATGTTTCAACTTATTAATTTTAACACTAGGCCCAAAAACTGGGATTAAAAAAGTGTCTCGGTATCATGCAGATGGTACAGTTCAGATATAGAAACCACAATCCTCGAAAATATGATACCTGCGGCCAAGGCTCGGGAATAGGGGGGATAAGATAAGAGAGAGCACTGCCAATTGCGGAGACTATTCCTGGAACATGAATTGCAATATTCTGTTGACCTGACTCTACTATTGAGGTGATCAACTGAAATAGGATAGATGATTCATTCTCATCTCCAGTTCCTACTCTGCTGACTACAGTTTGCAAAAAAGATGACCAATCCGATGGGAAGTGTTCGTTCTGTCAAGCACAATATTCACAAAGACTGTCAAACACTGATATGAGACAACCCCATATGCAGCCAGAGAAAATAATAGGTCTCACATTCTTTGAAAGTGCAGTTACCAGAATATTTGAGCCAGTACATGCTAGTACCAGTACCAACCAATTGTACTAAAATGGTACCAGTTTTGAGCTTTCAATGTACAGTTTTTTCTCTTTATAATGATATCTAATACTTCATCCAAGAAGAAAGTTCCAGCATTACAACTTTCTGCTGTTGCAGAATACCACACGAGCCGTTGATATGTTAAGATCTACTATTCAAACTATAAAACCGAACCATTGATCTCATCCTCACGAGCCGTGCATACTTAAAAAAACTTTCAAGTATTGAAGTGGTACTGGCACAAGATTAAGAGGCAAATAAATGAACAAAGTACCTATTGCAATTAACTTAATCAGTTCAATTTTCCGCCTCTTGATCTTGTACCAAGAAAAATATTTCAAATTTAAGATCTGCTTCACCGGCATATTGCTTGCGAAGAGGATAAAAATCAACAGCCCATATAAATTTTTTGAATTGCTGATTTTGAAATAACAACACAATACAGAGGTTTTGGCAACTAACACTAAATGTTGTGACACCATAACCTTCCTATTAAAAGGGGCTCATGTTGTAACAGGGTTAATATTCTCTAGTTCAAACCGAAATAGAATAAAAATCATTTTATACATCAAGGAGGCTAGCAAGGGCCCCAGCTGCAGAGGCACGGACGGGATAGCAATTAATTCCATCGGTGTCAGGTGTAACCAATGCCTTTGTCAGTGCATTATAAATTTCTCCACTCATAGTCTGCACCAAGCTGAATCAGTATTAGATTACATAAATAACTAAGAGAAACTTAATGCCTTTGTCAATGGTATACCTGACGTTTCCTTTTTTTTCAAATGATTAGGTGAAACAATGATAGGTGGGGATTTTAGCTTATGTTTCACAAAGATACCTGAGGTAAGCATGGTGCAAGTTCGCCAAGTAACCAGTTCGATGTGGCAACAAGATAAGGACTGCATTTGTGCAGAAAATACAATGGCAGGACCCGGTTACGTATCAGAGTGGCTGCATAGTCCGATGTTTTCTCTTTAAGGAACTGCTAGGATAAAAATGTTGTTATTATGCATTGAAGCTTGCAACTAGTTCTACCCATGCTGGCTGGAGGAAAAAAAAAAGGAGATGCCAAAAGAAATACTAAATTATAGGGGCAAACGGGATACTTTCCAAGTGGCATAATATATTGAACCTACTCAAACCAATATTTAGCTTATCATGACACCTATGTTATCTAGACGTGTTTTCTCTAGTCCTAATTTAAGGAGGAAATGTCATGATTGAAGGAAAAGCAGAGAATCATTGGGAACTACTGGACTAAAATGAAAGAACTTCTAAACTACAGAATAGTAGTATGCTATCTTACCATGTGTCAAATAAAACTAAACCCTTGGATTGGAAATTTGGATTTGATTGCATTTAGTTGACAGAAAGACAAGGGTATAGTAAACAAAATAGGTAGATCACTCGTGCAAACTGTAAAGTCCAAATAAAAACAGTAACATATAACTTTTTAATTTTACTTCTATGATAGCAATAGAAAGGTAATTTGTTGTAGAGAACTTACGTCTTGGACGCCACCGTAAGCCATTAATACACCATAGTAACTGCCAAAAGTAGTATGATATCATCAAATAAGAACTTATTCGCACAAAAAGTATAATCTTTATTTACTAATCTTAATTATCCAAAACCTCAAAATAATACGTACAACTATACAAAATGAATGTAAGATGCACGGATGAGTTAGTATCAGAACGGAGTAGGGGTCTCATTGCTGGTTCTTGTAATTGTTTGTGCCTTAGAGGATGTTTATCACAGGATTCAAATACTTTTCTGTTGCTATACATGCTATTTTTATGTGTTATGGTTCAGACAAAATAATTAAGCACACATGGACAAAAAACTGCCGCATGTTTTCCTTTGCTTTCACATACTCTTGCACAGTTTTTGACAATGTTTCCTCCCCGTCAGAAGGAATAGGGAACTTGGACAAGAAGGGAATAACAAGAAGTTCGCCCATGGAGCTATTCTGTTGTTTCTTTTTGTTCGTATCTCCTTTCTTACGCTTTGAAGCTGCTGGTACAGTAGGCGGGCCCTGCAATTGTACTAGTAATAATTGGTAGCTGGCCTTGCATGAATAATTTTGGCAGATATTTTGACATCTCAAAATTCAAAACTTGTTTTCAAATTAAGGATTCTCACATGCCCAGCATAAATCCTATACGCATAAAAGCTCTTTCTTATTCCTAAATTTATCTGTCGATCTATTTTTGGTGTTTAGGACTTTAAGTTGGTCGTGATTCAAAAGTAATTGACATAAAATATCAAAAATAAATAATTAAACAAGGACTAGGACCTTTGAGATAGCAATGACACCAAGTAAATTTATAGCACTTTTTCTGGCAGTGAACAAATCTTCTGCAGCCCATCCTGTTGCTTCATCCTGTTGCATACAAATTTAAATTTACATCATAACTACCACCTTATAAATCAATACAAAAATTAACTTCTCCCAACAACTAAATGAAGTTTGCATTTGCAATTAAGAAGTGTTGCATCTAGAAACATTTAAACGACGGACTGCAGTTCTAAAGAACTACAGTGAAACATTTGTGCATGCATTCAATTCATTTCTGCAAGAGGCATATGCATGTACGTGCCAATAAGGCAGTCGATACAGATAAGAAAGAAAAACTACAAAGACACCATACCAGCTCACATGGAAGGTTTTTTCTTATGTATTCCTCGGTATCCTCATCCCATTCAGCCATATCCTTCCAAGAACAAAGTGAAAAGGAACATCAATCTTGTAACATTTTCTTGTTTGATACAATATGTTAGTTGGCATTTTGCCACCTAACCTTCAGCAAAAAAAGGAACATCAATATATTAAAGGCAAAAGGGATCAACTACCTGCATCTAAAAAAGTTAAATATTTAGTTTAATTAGGTATTTGGTAATAAGCACAATACTATTCTCTAGTGTTTCAGAAAAATAATAAAATGTTAGAAATAGCTAGAATACAGAAAAGTGCTTAATTAAAAATTATGGATATTGACAATGATCCAATTAGCTTTCAAATTAATATGCTAAAAAATTTAAGCATCAATGATACAATATATAGAATTTCATACAAGAAGTGGAGCAGACCTTTTGGTTCAGTGATAAAGCAGGAAAGATTTGTGAATCCAAAAGTGTTGAGAAATGAGAGGAAACAAGCCTCCAACCCTGCAACGCAAGTAAAAACCAAAATAAAAGAATTATAACAACACAATATACTGCCAACTACAAAGTAATAACACAATTTAGAGTTAGAATTACACCTACAAATTATACAGTCAGCACTTTTTTTTTATCAGTTAAGAGATGTTGATTCCTTGGTTGAAATTCAATTAGAAACTCTTTCCCATGGCTAAGTTTAACTAAAAAAAAGCTGTACTGTATGTAGTTTACTGGTACATTACTATTACACCTGCTGGAGCATCCAATTTTCAAAATGACATCAAATTTAAAATATTTTAGTAGTAAATTTAATAAGAAAATCTTACAGGTCCAGTTTCTAAAACATGAGAGATCACATCAAATGACAGAGATATGATCCGGTCTGACAGTGAATCAAGTACCTGTTATTGTAAAGAACTATTTAAGAACCATATAAAAAGATAATAGATCACATAATAGATATCTCAGTGACACGAAACTCAAGGAGGAAAACTTACCCCTATATGAATACTTTGCATGGCTATGTTGATTGCACTGTTTAAGATGCTCCTCAACAGCCTAAAAAACAAAACATCACAAAGGCTTCAAAACCAAGTATTGCACTTTCTATTACTGCTTCATAATTTTGACCAGCAAACCTTCATGTTGGTCAGTACTTAATTGGTATAGACGTATTGTACCAGTACCCGAGAAGCAATAAACAAAAGGCATGGTCAATTAGACCTTAATTATCAACCAATAGGGCAACTAGTCCCTAGTTTAACTATTTGCAGTGACACACCTCCAATCGGCAACGGCAATTAACCAGTGAGGAAAAGGGGGAGGCTGGCTATCAGTAATTAAAGCATGATACTAATACATTTTGGTTGGAGACAAAACTGTCCTAAAGAACTCAAAAAAAAAAAAAAAAAAAACTAAAAGAATACATATAGAAACTACACACTTGTCAGCGTGCTTTCTGTGCCGGCAGATCAAGGTGCAAAATATGATTAAGCCTCTCTTTGCTATCTTCAGCCTCAGTTGATATTTGTCTGACAAGGTGCTGTCTAGCCTGAGAGCATCCAATATGCGCAGTAAATCATGACAAATAGAAGGTATGACTTGGGTTAGAGCGCTTGGCATATAGGATCGCACCTGTTTGAGTAAACCTTAATTAGTAGCACCTTCACAAGGTTCTGACTCATCTATAATCCATCAATGAGTTATGTCAGATTGGTTTCCTTTCAAATCAAATTTTTGGATATCCAAAATGCTGAGATCTAATCCAACCACACAATAAGCCAACAAACATTATTTTGTTACAATGTCCAACTATTCAAAAAGAAGACGATATCTTACAGCAAAATACAGAGACTTGCATAGAATAAGCAGTGCTTGCTCGTATTCCCCTTGTGTGCCATCATTAACTGATAAAACCTATTGCCAAAACATGGAAACAACAATGAACCAGAGATCTATATTTATATTAGTAGTATTTCAACAAAATAAGGTCTGGAGATATCAACATCTATAAGAATACCTTGTCAACAAAATGATGAAATGTGGCTTGCAAAGGCGCAAGAATTTCTGATGCGACCTGCTCCAACTGTTCTGGGACAGGTTCTTTAGGAAGTTTTGGGTTCAAAAAATACTGTACATCCCAAAGGTACATTGTAAGCATTAAACATATCAGGAAAGCAAACTAACTGAGAAAATCGACAACAATACAGGCTCTATTCCCAATTTAAAAGTTAAATTAAGGCTTAATTGCAATGACATATAGACACGGGGCTTAGCATTAGGTGCAAACAGTGGTTTAACAGTTAATCAGACCCAATATTGTAATCCTATGAAACACCCTAGATAGGAACCTCAAGGTAACTGGATTGCATTGATCCAGCAACAGAATAAATAACATACCCAACTGGCATAAAAAAACTAATTACTTAACAGAATCTGAAGCAATGCAAAACTTTCAAACTTAAACAGTACAGATACTTAGAAGTAGCAGAGAGATAGAGCCCATAACATACCTGAAACGGTCTGGTGACTGCTTGAAGCACAGTAAGGGCATTCAGGGTGTTCCACTGAGAATATCCAGCCCCACTAATGAGGTTGCTATTCTCAATCACCGCTTTTAATTGAGGTACAAGCTCTGGCCATGAATTATCTCTCACAAAGTCCTTTGTTATGACCAGACGAAACTGAATAAATAAGAAAGGAAATTGATAATTGAAGCATTGAAGCCTAATTATCAGAGAGTGTTTTCTAAACCCTAAACCCTAAAACCCTTGATTTCATCTTATATGTTATAGCAAGAATTTTGGTGTTAAATTTCAAAAAACATTGAAGCCTAATTACATAATTAGGGTCAACAGACGATTGACTAGGTAAAATTGAAGCTTAGATTAAGATTTCAGATATGAAGGAAAAAAAAATATATACATACAGCTTCAATTAATACTTTGAGAACTGCTTGATCCGCTTTGAGCAAGGCCTCGGCAAGCTGATTTCTGCACTCTTTGTGGGTTTCAGGAGAGAACAGTTCTCTGTCTGTGTACCTCCTGATCAAGTTCTTTAGATATGTCGCAGATGCTATTCTCAAACCCAGTGTATCACCATCTAACAAAATAGAAACTAATTTTTAAGTTGCTAAGAAGTAGAAATAGTGCAGTGTTTGAGGAGAAATGTGGAAATTAGTGAACCTTGGGCTATGGCGAGGAGAGAGAGCGGGAAAGCAGGTAAGGCGGAGAGACGATCCAAGCCGTCGGCAGAAGAATCGACGGTGGCCTTGTCGTAGCAGCTCAGTGTGCCCTTCAGTAGACGACACGTCTCGCCAATTAGGTCCTTGCTTTCTTCCATCATCTCCATTCTACTCTCTCTCTCTCTCTCTCTCTTTCTCTTTCAGAAGGAAAGAAAGAAAGAAACCCTAGTCACTCCCGATCGATTTCGAAACGAAAGAGATGTTGCTTTTCTAGAGGAGGTCTCTGAAGTAACTCAAATTTTGAGTTTAGATCCGGGCCGCCCGAGCCGAGGTGGGGTTCATGAGGGTTCCTTTAATATAGATCTGACGGTCAGGATCTAAACTTGTAATTTGAGTTACTTGTAGGTGATATGAATTCAGTAGTCAGTAGTGTTGGTGTTTTGGAGGGAAAAGAGAGGAAGAAACTAGAAAGCGGCGCGACGGATTGATCGATGCTTTTCTACTTTTCGTACACCCCCTTGTACTTACTAGAATTTACATATTTATCTTTCTAGTTTCTAATCTAATAACTAATATATGAGATACTCTAAGAGCATCTACATCTCTAGTAGTGTTAGAGTTTCTAATGTGACGTGACAGTTTCTAATCTAATTTTAGAAATATGGGAGAGTTTCTTATTTAGAAACTATGCAGTAAAGTTTCTTATTAAGAAACTGTTTATAAACTCTATACTGATCAAATGATTGGCTCAAATTATTTCTGTTTTTTAATTTGTTGCTGATGTGGCTTAATAGAAACTCTAAAATTAATTTCAGGGATGTAAGAGTTAGAAATTTTAGATACCTTAATTTCTAAAAAGAGGTTAACATTTATTTAGAAACTCATTTGAGTTGTTGGAATGTAGATGCTCTAATAATTATCCACCAGAATTTTAAAAAGTTACCAACTATGATTTTTCTGCAGTGGATGATGAATAATAAAGTTTTATATTTTAGAGGATAAGGTTTTGTAATTTTGAAAGCAAGAATCATAGGAAAAGTTTGTAATTTGTTAAAGTAATTTGATTTGTAACGCTTTTTTGTTACAAAAAATTCCTCATGATATTAGGCAGTCAAATATTAGTAAGTTTTTTTTATAATGTGGCATCCTTTAACTTGAATGGTGTGGATTAATTTTATTGGAAATTTTGTAACATAAACAAAATGTTAGGAAAGGATAGTTTGGTTAAAAAAATTGCGTTTTCAAATCCAAAATAATTAACTTCTAAGTGACAGTATAAATAATTAACTTCTAAGTGAGTTCCAATTTGATGGTTACAAAATTTAAATAATTCGTATATAGAGTTTATCTCATCTATCTTTATTTTCTCTTATTCTCCTCTTTTGCAAATAAATGGCGTCCTCTCAAGTCATCTCTTTAATAATGATCGCAATATAATATATAATATGTTTTATTAAAAAAAAAATTTTGTGAATAGTTACAAATTTTATTAATTACATATCCAGTATCCTCTGTAGTACTTCATGGTGGGGCTCACTACTTTACGGTTTGAGATTTACTCTCAGCCGCTTTAAGATTCAGGCTAGCACAGAGGGCAGTATTATATGAGCTTTGAGATTCGTGCAAAGTTAAAAGAACGGTTCGGATCCACTAACTAGGGAATCATTCTAAAAGATTCCATGTGCGATACCTACGGGTGCAAATGGATCAGATACGGATCAGGTAGTGGTAAAACCATACCCATATCTGCTTTTATTTTTTGAATACGGATACGGATCGGATATTACACGGATACGGATATGGATATCTACTTTTTATAGTGGTGAATAACATAATATTTTTCATATTAAACTATATGTAAACTATACGGTATATATCTACTATTCGGATACGAATAATTAAAATTTAAAATCCTATCCATATCAGTATCTGCGCAAATATTCAAATATGATATCTTCGTATCTAATTTTTAAATACGGATCCGGATATGAATTGAGCTATACCCGCAGATGGAACGGTTGCATTCTGGAATAGAACTTCTCCACTAAAAAATAACACTCTTGATTACTAAATAAATATACAGCCCAATACTATCTATTACGTGGAAGCCCATTAATTAACTGAAATTAAAAGAACATAAACTGAGAAAATATCAGAGAAGCCCACACTAGACAAAGACACAGAGCCCAAATCCCTTGCTTCTTCTGAAGTCATATATCACTAAGGTAACTCAAATTTTGAGTTTGGATCCGGCCCGTCAGATCTGCTTTGGCACGAATATTAAAGAATATACGTACAATCTATCAGAATCGGATTTGCCCGGATTCTGATCGGGCGGTCCAAATCCAAACTCAAAATTTGAGTTACCCGAGAGCATCCGGACTCGCTCGCGTCTTCTCCAAACGATTTGTTATTCTCCAGTCGCGAGCACATGGAGTAATGATTTTAACAGATTAGTTTTAGCTTCATGCAGCGCAAGGACCATATGCAGCGGTGTTTTGATTCTATAGTCCGTGCTCTGCATTAAGCCAAAACTGCTCTGTTAGAATTTTACCCAGCACATGGCAACTCAAGGGGTAAGGACCTTAACAGAGCAGTTCTGACTTAATGCAGCGTACAGACAGTAAAATCAAAACAGCCCTCTGTAATGTCACTGCGCTGCATGAAGTGAAAATAAGATCCTTACCTCCAACACTAGCCTTTTCTGGTCTCCGCCCAAACCTAGTCAAGACTCGAGCAACAACAAGTTAACAATCAAGTAGCGTTAACAAGCTCTGCTAACTGCTCCTCTTGAGTCCTCTCTCCTCTCCCGCGTTGGAATATCCAGCGCTGGGGCAGATCTACATAGATTGATTCCCAATCTAATACATAGCGATGGAGGTAAGGTCGCTGGCCAGCTTCACGGCGTCGGATCGCCACGCGCTAAACGCCGTACAGACGGGCGCCGCTGCGTTATCACTCGGCGGCTCAGCGTTTATTGTGCTGTGCTATATCCTCTTCAAGGAGCTTCATAAATTCTCTTTCAAACTCGTTTTCTTCCTTGCCCTCTCTGTAATTTCTCTCTCTCTCTCTCTTTCCATTCCTCCCTCCCAGTCAGATCTCATTCATACTTTTTCTAATTTAAGTTTTGTTTGAATCTATGCAGGATATGCTTTGCAGCTTCTTTAGTATAGTAGGGTAAGCTTCTTTATTCTACTTGATTGATGAATATGCATGCATTTATTAAGCTAGAATAGAAATTCTAAGACAGTATCATTGCTCAATTTAGGGATCCATCGAATGAGTTTTTCTGTCATGTTCACGACTACAGTGCGCAATTCTTCTGTGTGGCGTCTTTCTTATGGACAACTACAATTGCTTTCACTTTACATCGAACTGTTGTAAAGCACAAGACTGATGTCGAAGAATTTGGATCCATGTTCCACTTGTATGTCTGGGGTATGACTATCATCTTTTTTTCTTCTTCTTTTCTTAGGGTACGTTTGGATTGAGAGTGAGGTTAGTGAGAATAGCATGCTAACCCAAATTTGGTTGGGTTAGCGGAATAGCACACTAACCCGAGCTAACCCAAGTATTGAGAATAGCTACTTTTTCACCTAAACGTGGAATAGTCGCTAACCCAACTAACCCTGTTATTCCTTGGCACCCAAACACACCCTTAATATGTATTGTATGGATGTAATACTGGCAGCATCGGTACACAAAGGTACCATACTTGTATTGATTGGTACACCAACACTGTAAATTCTATACTAGTATAGTTTGCTACACAGGTTTCTAAAATTTATTTCTTAATTTTTTTTTTCAGGGACATCAGTAGCTATGTTCATACTACGAACAATAGGAAGCGACTATGGTAAGCCAGGTATCGGCTGTTGGATTCAACCAGTTAGCACTGGCAAGGTATGCCTCGCCCCTTCTCTCTTTCAACTACTTGATATTGTGTAACAATAACCAATTGTTGGTGTAGAGTAGTTTCTCGTATTAGTAAACTATTATGTTTAAGTCATGATTAGTGCTAGTTTTAATTGTGCCATTGAAGAAATTGGGGAACCCATTTTTACAGCGTGATTTTTGGTGTGTACAGCAAACCCATTTTTCACGGACCAAAATGCCCCTACAGCAAAGGCGGGGATATACCGTGCAGGGGGGAACAGGGCAGGGGATCAAGCTGAGCAGGGGCATTTTGGTCCGTGAAAAATGGGTTCGCTGTACGCACCAAAATTCACGCTGTAAAAATGGGTTCCCTGAAATTGCTTGTCTGGATGCAGTTGTTTGTCGGAATTTTCTTGTCCAAATAAAATGGGTTAATTCTGTCAAGAGCATACAAATATAATTTCTCTTAAAACCCAAATTGAACAAACTCCTAACAAATAAATGCTGCTTTTTTTATGCTGAGATGTAATGCTTTTCCTCCCCTTAATTTGTAGGTAGCCCATCTAATAACATTTTATGGTCCACTATGGAGTGCAATTCTCTACAATGGCTTTACTTATTACCAAGTAAACCGTATGCTAAACAATGCAACTCGGGTAAATTTGCTTTGCTACTGCTTTTACCGGCCATACGTCTCTGGGAGGGACATTTATATGAATCCTTATATGATAAACAAACTTTGCAGATGGCCGTGGTGATGGGCGATCGATCAAACCAATTTGACGTGCGAGCTGATAGAAAGGTCTAATTCTTATATATAGGTTTCTGAATTCATTCTTTCATAATCCAAACAGAAACTCAGATTATCAACTGCTATTGAAATTTAATTTTGAAACTTAATAACAAAGTTAATTTTGCTTTTCCAGGCTCTTAATCGGTGGGGCTACTACCCTCTGATTCTAATTGGATCATGGGCCTTTGCTACAATCAATCGACTTTACGATTTTATTTATCCAGGACAAAAGATCCTTTGGCTTTCATTCCTTGATGTTGGCTTTGCTGGACTCATGGTTTTTTTTAACTCTATTTTGTTGTTTTAATTTTAAATTGCTCATCAAGTTTAACTTTGGATCTGGCACATATTTGAATATCCCAAACAAATTCCATAACTATTACATTATTATGTTATCATTTTGGCACCTATATTTACCAATTTGCATTTCTGCTCAGGGTTTATTTAATTCAATTGCTTATGGCTTCAACTCTTCAGTACGCAGAGCTATTGCTGAAAGGATTGAACTGTAAGTTAGCAAACATAAAAAATATAAAAGAAAGGTTAATTTTTCATCCTGTTCCGAATTTGTTTTTAATTCAAGTTTCTAAATGTATATTGCATCACTTTTTTGGTAGGTGGATACCTGAGAGGGTGAGAAGGGTTTTCCCGACTTTCTCTAGACATAGAGACATACAGCCCGAAAATGAACTTGTTTCTCTCATTGTCGAAGGCCAGAAATAGATTTCTTATAGGTGGTGAAGGTGCAACCATTCGATCGATGCACTTGACACAGCATTATTTCATTTTTAAGAGTATGTTGATAAACTCGAAGAACAGCATAGCATATTTGTGGACGACTGGGAGTATTTTAAGCTGACAAATATTTACTGACCAATAGTTTTGACAAATCGACCATAGTGTAATTTTGTAATGAGTTTTTTTCTTTGTTCTTTTTGTAGGGTTTGATTTGAATTACATTCTTTTGTTGATATTAAATTTGTGGTTGTTAGTGTAAAGTAAATAGAGGATTTTATCTCTTGACTTCAGCATTTTTTTATTTGTTGGTGATGATGACAACTTCCATGTTGAACTAACAAAATGTGTGTGCTATTTTACATTTCAAAACAAAGAAGTTTGACAATCTGAATTTGAATTTTTTTTCATAAATTCTTAATTTTCTTTTAAAATTTGGTGAATGATGATGACACGAAAGGACAACACTGGGTTGAATTAATAATCTAAATTGATTTAAAAAGTAAGCCGTTGATCTTGTTCAACGTCACAAAATGAAGAATTCTACATAATTAAACAAAATTGAACGGTTGCAATTTGTTTTTAAATTTTTAAAATTTAAATTAAGAATGCAACAAACTGCTGTCCCGATGTGAAGCGAAAAAAAAAAAAGTACTTGGAACTTGAAAGTAGATACTATTGTTCTCAATTTTATTATATTCTTTAATAATTATTGTAACATTGGAAAGGAATATACCTGTAATAAATTGGAAGTTTGTAATCATGGACGAAAGAGAAAGCTGTTTTGATGTGTTAATATTTTACACGGGTAATAAATAAATTAAAAAAATATATTAGTAGCGTGCGTTGTGCGATAAAATTCTAGTTTGGTACCTTTACTGTCACTGACAATGAAAAGGTGGTTCCATATTTTCTATGTCGAGTGTTGTTAAACACACCACAGGTTGGTGCCATTGCGAAAAAAAGAGAGGAACGATTGAAGTCTTGATCTTAACTAACTAGTTGGCAGGAATCAATGTGCTTTATTAGAATCAACAAGGATCGATCGATGTATCCTATGTTGGATTTAGTCAGTCAGATAAAAAATATTTGTAGATCCGTCAGTAGATAGAGAATTGAATTTGGTCTTACTAGGAATTGAAATTGAATTGAATTGAATTGAGTTTGGTAGGCGCAGCCGCCAAGGAAGAAGCGAATGGTAAATGGGTAGAATTCGGATCGTGACCGTCCGATCTGCTCTGGCACGAATATTAGGGGACCCATGCATAATGCATTCCCCCTGATTCTGATCGGACTGTCCAGATCCAAACACACAATTTATTTTGAGTTACTTTAGGGGATGCGAATTTCCCAAATGAATGGGTAGGTGGCGCTTGCTTTTGCTTTCCCACTCTTCTCTTCTCTAGTTCTCTTCCCTTCTCAGTTCTTCAAGTAGAACCAACAACCAACCAGCTACCACCCACAGTCGCAATTCAATTCAATATAAGCAGCGGCAGAGCTTCACCTTCCCTCCCTCGCTCCACTGATCCAAGAGACATCTTTCACAAATGGCGAGGAAGAAGATCAGAGAGTACGATTCGAAGAGGTTGCTCAAGGAGCATCTCAAACGCCTCGCTAACATCGACCTTCAAATCCTCTCCGCTCAGGTCTACTTTTCTCTTATCATCTCAAACCCCACACCCCCGCATCACAATTCAGATTTCATTTCTTCTTTTACACCTGCCTTCAATTCCCTCAATTGATCCCTTTTCAATTCTACATAAATAAGACTTCTGATTGCCAGACCGGATTCAGATTTTCTAGAGCATCAACTTTCTCAAATACTGTTTTTTACTGCTATCAGAATGAACGCTCATCTAATTTGTATGATGATCAATATACAAATCTGAATTTTACCTAACACTTGTTTAAAATTTTAAAATTGAATCAAACGATTGGCTTGAACAGATCACAGAATCCACGGACTTCACAGAATTGGTGAACCAGGAGCCATGGTTGTCGTCGATGAAGCTTGTGGTGAAACCAGACATGCTTTTTGGGAAGAGAGGCAAGAGCGGCCTGGTTGCTCTCAACTTGGATTTTGCTCAGGTCGTTGAGTTTGTCAAGAAGCGCCTTGGTGTCGAGGTAATCTAATTTGCCTTTTCTCTTTTCATTTTTATGGATGAATGCATGCTAAGCCTTGGCCTTTGCAGGTGGAGATGGCAGGATGCAAGGCGCCCATAACAACGTTCATAGTGGAGCCTTTCATGCCACATGATCAGGAGTACTACCTGAATATCGTGTCGGAGAGGTTGGGGTGCAGCGTCAGCTTCTCTGAGTGCGGTGGCATGGAGATAGAGGAGAATTGGGACAAGGTCAAGACCATCTTCCTCCCCTCTGACAAGCCCCTTTCTCTTGACACCTGTGCCCCCCTCATCGCCACTCTCCCCCTAGAGGTTTTTTCAAATTTCTTACCTTTTTCAAAATTTCTCCACTTCATATAATTATAAATAATATATATAACTTATTTGGTTGGCATGCTTGGCTCTAGGTTCGTGCCAAAATTGGCAACTTCATCCAGGGCGCCTTCTCAGTTTTCCAAGGTCTGATGCTTATCTTCTTATATCCATTTACATCAATCTCGTGCTTACATATCTAATGATGATGTATCAAAAGAACTATATACTTATTTATTATGTGGCAAGGTGCTTATTTTTCTTCTCTCTCTCTCTCTCTCTCTCTCTCTCTTTAAATAGATTTGGACTTCTCTTTCATTGAGATGAATCCGTTCACCCTGGTAAATGGGGAACCCTACCCCCTTGATATGAGGGGAGAATTGGATGACACTGCTGCTTTCAAGAACTTCAAAAAGTATGTATACATATTACTTGTTTTCATTGACTTGACAAGTAACAAGATATACCCCTTGTCAAGAAGTTTTTTAGTTGAGGCCGCCTGACCAGGAGGCTGTATACTAAATATTCTTCAAAATTGAAGTTGGACCCCCTAATTGCCCCTGATTAAGCACACAACTGAGTCCTGGGCCTCAGTTGTATTGTCCCTATTAGTGTTTTTTTTCTTCCTGTGCATTCACTGGTCACAAAATTGGGGCTAATAATTGAGTTGTACTTGCAAAAATAAGGGTGAAGTGAGGTTAATTTAGGTTTAGTTTGAGATTTCTGACAAATGGTGACACTACTACAACAGGTGCGAATACTGTAACATAATGTGATGGTCAAGATAGCCATGCACTATCTGTAGTTATAGTCTTCTGTTACTAGAAACTAGTAATATTCTTACAACTTTGTGTATATCATGTGTAGGTGGGGAGACATAGAGTTCCCTCTTCCTTTTGGTAGAGTGTTGAACCCTGCAGAAAGTTACATCCATGTGTTGGATGAGAAGGTACCTAACTATGCTTTTGAATAAATGAAAATACAATCATTTAAATTTCTATCTGCAGTGTTTTCACATAATTATTTAATCTTTTTGCTTTTCTTTGTTTAGACTAGTGCATCCTTGAAGTTCACAGTTTTGAATCCAAAAGGCCGCATTTGGACCATGGTTGCTGGTGGCGGTGCCAGTGTCATCTATGCTGATACAGTAAGACATGAAACCCTAGTCTCTTTTCTGCTATTTTTATCACCTTGGCTGTTTCGGTTATTTTAGTGCATTAACAATTGGGGCTGTCCTGGTTTTACCTGGCACATGACTTGTTATGTGTTGGAGATGTCCTCCGGGATTATTAAAATGTACAAACTTATCAAATATGAGTGATCTTATGTATAGTTATTGAACATATTTCAGGTAGGAGATTTGGGGTATGCATCAGAGCTTGGCAACTATGCTGAGTACAGCGGAGCCCCTAATGAGGAAGAGGTTTTGCAGTATGCCAGAGTTGTTCTTGATGTAAGGTTCTTTCAGTGCTTAAATGAGATTATTCTAGAAACTTTTACTCAAATTCAATGTGGAATCTCTTATATATCTGTTGCGTAGTTTTGACCAGTGATATAAGAGACCATACTGTCGCCTGCTATTGCTGTGTGTCGATCCAGAATTGTTATTATTGGTTGATACTATTTATTGCTTATGATTTTGTAGTGTGCTACTGCTGAGCCTGATGGCAGGAAGAGAGCACTACTAATTGGGGGTGGCATTGCTAATTTCACTGATGTAGCAGCTACCTTCAATGGCATCATTCGTGCCTTGAGAGAGAAGGTATGTTTTTGCTCAAGTCATTTTAATTTGTGTAGGGATCAATACTCCCTGTTTTCTGAAAAGAAAACAACAAATAAGTTCTACCCATTTATTTGTTTTTTGTTGTTGCACTGAAGGAATCAAAGCTGAAGGCTGCAAGGATGCATTTATATGTGAGAAGAGGGGGTCCCAACTATCAGACTGGCCTTGCCAAGATGCGTACACTTGGTGCCGAATTAGGTGTTCCAATTGAGGTATTTGCTGTTTCTCTATATAATATATATATATAGAGAGAGAGAATGGCTAATATACAAATGTTTGTTCCTGGACTCAGGAACAAACGATTTGGTTCTCCGATTTTCAAAGTCCAAACAGTCGATCCGAACCGTTAGATATTCAATCTATGTTAAAATGTGCTTGGAGACCAAATTTTACATTTTTTTGGAATTTTTTTACTATTTATTAAGCTGGTTTGAAAACTGCTGTTTTTCAATGCTGCAGAAATTTAATAAAAACAGCAGTTTTCAAACCAGCTTAATAAATAGTAAAAAAATTCCAAAAAATGTAAAATTTGGTCTCGAAGCACATTTTAATATAGATTGAATATCTAACGGTTCGGATCGACTGTTTGGACTTTGAAAATCGGAGAACCAAATCGTTTGTTCCTGAGTCCAGGAACAAACGTTTGTATATTAGCCATTCTATATATATATATGTAAACTTTAAACAAACAATTTTATCAAGTTTTTGTTATTTTAGACGATCTGTAAATGTGATGAACTCTAGATATTACATGCTGCTCTAGGGTTTATGGTTAATTGTATATTATTGAATTGATTATGAATTGTAGGTGTATGGACCAGAGGCTACCATGACTGGAATATGCAAACGAGCTATTGACTGTATCATGGCCTCTGCCTAAATTTCTCTTTCTACTCAAGCCTCTACTTAAATAAGTTACCTTTTTTTTCTTTTTCTTTTTTCTACTTTTGTGGAGTGGGGTGAGCAAAATAAAAATAGGTTTGTCCTTATTGATCATAAGCAGATGGTATCTGTTGTTAATTTTTACTTGGTGGAATAGAATATATATATATATATATATATATATATATATATATATTTAGCTTGAGAAGTAATGATATAAGTGTCAAAATATTTTAGAAAGTCATTTAAAAAAAAAAGTATGCATAGCTTTTATGTTATTTTCTAGAATTATAATATATTGCGATCACAGATTCCGACATCAATAGATGATGTCATGTTTGACACTTATGTCAGGTAAACATTATGTCATAATATATTCAGATATTAACTTCAATTTAAGTTGATAACTAGCTTTTGATTTAATAACGATGATAATGTTTTTCGTACCAGACAATTGTTTTTAAAAATTAATTTGTGAATATAAAGATCACTTGAATACCTGCTTGCGGCAAGTATTTGCAGATCATTCACGAATTCAAATACGGATACGAAACAAATAATTGTCAGATAATTGAGTCGTATCAATAAACCACTCAAATTATCTATTATATAATATAATATAATATAAGCATTATAATCAAAACAAATTGCTTTTTAGTAATGCAAAAAAAAAAAAATGAAAACTTGGTAGTGACTACCAAGGGTTGCATTAATAAACAGTTATATTTATATTTGTTATTTAGTAGAAGTTGGATCCATGTTGTGCCATGTTTATGTTTTAAGGAGAGTTTATTTTAGTTTTTAGTTTTTAGTTTTATTTTGGTGGACATATGTCTTAGAAAATCTTGGTGAACAGAATTGACTTATTTTCAATCACATGTTCCAGGATGTCAAATTCACTATGGTTGGCAATTTTTATTGGCCATAACAAAAAAAAAAATAATAAAATAAGAGGTTAAATAAATTTAATATTTACAATAATAAAATAAGAGGTTAAATGAATAAAAAGGAATAAAAAAATAATATTAAGTTTTTTGTGGAGATATTGGATATTTTGGTGTTTTATGAAAAATTAGCTATTTTAGAAGTTTAGATGGGCACACTAGAAATTCTCCCTATAATTAAATCGAAAAAAAAAAATATTTAAAGTTGTGTTAAAAATAAAAAACTTACCGGAAACAATGTGCTGGTAATTTTTAATTTTAATTTTAGTAGGATTAAAATGGTCATTTTTCTTTGAACTTTTCAGCAATTAAAAGTACTTTTGATGTACATAACATTTGTAGGTGCAAAAATAAATGTGCTAATTTAAAAATGAGAAATTTAGATATATACCCATCATAACTTCATCAATTAGATATTTACCCATCAAAACTTTAAATTTAGTTATTTCCCCAATCAAACTCATTCATTTTATTCATATTCCCATTTAGTGATTTAATGAATTAAAAACACTAATTAATACTAATAAATGAATAAAATAATATTTTTATCCTTAATTTCAAATCTGTGTTATTCCTTCGCTGATTAGTGAGTACTATCCTGTCATTTCTACAAAGACAAATCACCAGCGTCTGGTCGTGAGATACTAATTGGGTTTAAATAGCTAATTAGATTTAAACTCATTAACCTATCGGTATACAATTGCAACTCAGTCTCTATAATTATATTTATTAAAAAATATGTTATAATTATGAAATCGATTGACACCGTATTGAAATATTTTTTCTATGCTAATTAAAAATTCGTTTGGCACAGTTCAAAGTGGAACTGTTCTTAGCAAATTAGCAAATTGAAGTTAAAACTTAGATAAAAATTTAACTGAAATATATGTATTAAATAATAAAATGTCCAAAAAAATCGGCCAGTCCATTTCCTTAGAATTGTAATGATAGATCCCACAGTCAGGCATTTATTGTTCTCTTCTTCTCCTTCATTCTATTTACGAAATAGAGCATCGTAGTCATAAAAAACGAAATACGCAAAATCGACCAAAGCACGGAAGAAATCGGTTCAAGAATCAGACTAGCTCAAGCCAGGGGTAGGCACTACATCGTTCCAGGGGTAAGCACACTAAACAATTAGTACTGGATCGAAAATAAAAATTCAAATCCAGGGGTAGGCACTTGTCTACCCTAATTCCTTCTTCGATCCGCCGCTGAGTAGAGGTGCTACTTTTACCTGATTACACAGATCTGATCCGGAACCGACACAGATTCGGTTAATTTGGATAGGGTATGGTTTAAAAAATATAATCGGTTAAATTATGTGTATGGTTACAAAATTAATAATTTAATATCCGAACCGGAACCGATATTGTAATGGATAGGATATGTGTTTGATTTAATTATCCGACTCATAACCGAACCTGACCTAATACTTGTATAAATATCTGATAAAATATATATTAATAACTATAAAAAAACAATTATTTATAATATTTTTCAAAAAACAAATCATAATATATATATCATATATTCATATCTAGATTAATAATTGTTTTAAATCAAATGTTACACCAGTAATCACATTTATTGCTCTGAATATATCCTTCAATATTTTCCTTGTATATCCTTCCATAATCTTGGAAATTTATTGTTGTCATTGATATGTCCTTCGCTATAAATTTCATTGAAATCAAATATCTGCCTTACATCTTTCGCATAATATATTCTTTCTACACAAATTATTGAAATTTATTGCTCTCTTTGTTGATTGAAACAAATTAGTATTAATATTCGATTCATGAATTTTTTGAACCATAGAAAAGAAAATCACCATCTTCAATATTAATTACTTTCTAAAAATTATATGTCTCCTTTAATATTTTGCTTTTCAAAAGTTATTTCTCTCCAGCCTCCTGAATTCAAAAGCTATTAACAAAAAATCACTTTATCGGATGGTCCAGAATCTCCTTAAAACAATGATTTTGTACCTATCTTAAAAAATAGTAAAAAAATTCAAAAAAAAATATAAAATTTGGTCTCCAAGCATAATTTATTATGAAGATCATGTTGAGCGGTTCAGATTGACTGTTCGGACTTTGAAAATAGAGATAAAAGAAATAAAAAATTGGGTGCAATGGAACCCTCCTCTCTCTCTCTCTCTCTCTCTCTCTATATATATATATATATAAAAAAAATTGGGGCACGATTGGGGCATGAAGCAATGGGGCATCTGAGCCCTCCTCATATATATATATATATATATATATATATATATATAACATCTATATCTTCAATTTTAAAGTTCAAACGGACGATCCGAACAGATCAACATGATATCCATGTTAAAATATGATTGGAGACCAAATTTTATATTTTTTTGAATTTTTTTACTATTTTTTAAGATAGGTACAAAATCATTGTTTTTAGATGGTCCAGAATTTTCTGATTTTGTATCTATCTTAAAAAATAGTAAAAAAATTCCAAAAAATATAAAATTTGGTCTCCAATCATATTTTAACATGGATATCATGTTGATCTGTTCGGATCATCCGTTTGAACTTTGCATTTGAAGATATAGATGTTGGGGCACGATTGGGGCATGAAGCAATGGGGCATTGGAGCCCTCCTATATATATATATATATATATTAATTCTTAAACAAATAACATATAGATGGATGATTAATTGAGGAGTAAATTTGTTCATTATTTTTTGATTTTTTAATGATAAATATCAAACCCACAATATATAACCCTGACTAAATGATAGAACAAAACATAAACATTGTATTAGTTTAAGTAAAAAAAAAAACGTAAATTGTGCTCCTCATTTTTTGTAATATTGATACTCAATTTTATAATGTTTGTTATTGTAAAATAAAATTTATTGATGAATAATATGGATACCATGGCCTCCGTCTCTTCGCGAGTTTTCCGAATTAAGGTCAAACGTTCAAATCAGAGTTTCATACCAATACTTATGGCCATTTAAAGTTTGGAAACAGTGTATTAATGTTTTATTGTAAAAACATAGAGAGCGCTGCTTTTTTATACCCTAGTTAATTTCAACACAAGTACATTGATATTTTATTGTAAAAACAATTAAATTATTATTGTAGAACAATTTGTTTGACATGTTGCAATTCAATGTAAAAGAAAACCAAATTTCGTTATGAAAGTCTTAAACAATTTATTTTTTGAGGTTAAGGTGACAACATGTCATCTTACGAATTTTTATTGATAAAAAAATATTTACATGAAATCTTAAACAAAATTATGGTAATGGTAGCAAACCTGAATAAAAACAAATTGAGCGGTCTTCAAATCCTCACAAAAAAAAGAAAGACGACGTGGCTGGATCAGCATCCGTCAACATTCACAATATCACAATATCTAATATGAGAAATCCCCACCATTGATGCCATCCGATCCATATCAAAGGGCTCAGGCACACTTCTGGACTGATTATGTGGACAAGAAGGTTTCATTTAACTTTATTTATTTGTTTGTTGAGGAGGTTCCAATACCTCGTACGTACCTTTCATATCTCATCATGCCTCACATTTTATATTTTTGTTTTTAAAGTCTAAATTGTCGATCCGAACTGCTCAACATGATATCATACAAAATTATACTTGGGGATGAAATTTTATAATTTTAGAAACTTTTTACTATTTTTTAAGACAGGCACGAAGTCATTGTTTTTGAACAGTCCATAAATAATAATTTGTACCTATCTTAAAAAATAGTATAAAAATTCTAAATATTATAAAATTTCATTCCCAAGTATAGTTTAGATATTAAAAACGAAAATATAAAATATGAGGTATGATGAGTTATGAAAGACATGAGGTGTTGGAACCTCCTCTCCTCTTATTTGTTTATATTTGCTCCAAAATATTAAGTCTTTATAAAAAAACTATATATTAATTCATATTTTGAAAAATTGAAATCGATTATATATCAGTAGACAGTAGTCACTAATAAGTTTGTCTAACAGGTGTATGAAGGGAGAGGAGCAGAGGGCTGCTAAAATGGAGATGATCGGGATCCTACAGCTACTAGAGGCCCAGCTCGGTGACAACAAGTATTTCGGTGGCGACAACTTTGGGTTCGTTGATGTAGCTTTCGTGCCCTTCATCTCATGATTTTATATGTTCGAAAATAGTAACAAGGTACGCGTTTTATTTGCAAATTATTTGTGAATAAAATATTTTTTTTATTTTTTCTAACTGAACAATGAATAAAAAGCGAAAAAATAATATTTTTGTGAATAAATACCAGTTTTACCCCTCTTAAATGCTTTCTTATTTTTGCTTCTAATTAAATGCGGCTGTAAAATTAGGAAATTAAATTACAAGTAGTGTAGTATAAAAAGAAATTTTAATATATTTAATATAATTACTTTATTTTTTGTATGATATGTGTTTCACTACTAAGATTTTTTATCCTCCTTTATTTACTTAAGAATCATGTATTTATAGGAGATGTTAATTAGAAGTAAAAAAATAGAAAGTTTTTAAAAAAAGATAAAAGCGGTAGATATATAGAAGAAAAAAGTTATCTTTTCTCTCAATAGTTGAATAGCAGCCAGCCCAGCCCCCATATTGATGGGGAGGGAGGGGATTGTCCCGGATTATGATCAGACGGTCCGGATCTAAACTCAAATTTTGCGTTACTTGATAGGATCCAGACACTCCATCTCCCCTCCTTGTCTGATTCCATCTCTCTCCAGTCTCCAGTTTCTACGCAGCGTCGCCACTCGCCAATGCCATGGCAGCTTCTATTCATAGTCGAATTTTCGAGTTCGCCACCACCGCTTTAATCCACATCTTTGCTTTTCCTTATGCTGCGGTAATATACATATATATGCGCTTCTCTCTCTCTCTCTCTCTCTCTTTCTCAATTTATACATATCATTATCATGTAACCCCTGGTGTGGTCGTAGGTATGTGAGCTGTATTGCAGCGCAATTGATGACGCAAACAAGTGGGATCATGTCCAAATTGCTCACTACATCGGCATCAGTATCGGTTAAGTCTAAAATGTAAATCATCTTCTACTTACTGTATTTATTCTACTCCAGTCCTTGACAGAATCAATTTTAAATTGCAGTTGCCCAGGAAACTGGTTTCAGTGAGGCTCCAGAAATTTCAGAGGGCCAGAATAAACCTTATTCTGTCCAGTTTTGCCAAGCTGACCCGTGCACTGTAAAACCTAAATTGCTTTTTTTTTTTTTTTTTTCATTTCTATAATGGAACAAATTAAGCATGATCTTTATATGATTTCGATACACTTTTAGACTCTTTCTCGCATGCAGTCTATTAAAATTAAACATGATTGATCAGGATTCAATTTTATTCTTACAGGATGACCTGGAGAGTCATTTGCAACACAAGGGCATTCCTGTTGATATCGTTTGTTGCTTGCATCATTTAGAGGTGCCTTTAACCACGCCATTTTTGTTCCTATGTACTCATCTTTTAACAAAATTAGCAGTTGGATTTTGATATTTCTTCAAAAAAAATATCTGAAATATCACATAAATGAGGAAGTAGGCACAGGTGAGGCGCTATCTACAAATTCGGACTGGGGTTGGCATTAGCACATATTGGTCATGTGAAAACTTTCACTGTGATTGATTTTTTTTTTAACAGGTTCTGCAGGGGCACACGTGAAACCTTCAATTTTGTGTGATCTTTTTAATTTTTTCAGTGTTATTTAATCAAGATACCTGCCAATTAATTTTTATAGTTATGTTTTGAAAGTGAGGAGAAGGCTAGAAAGCTTGTACAGAATGTATCATCATTGCTCAAGCCGGGGGGTTATTTTTTTGGCATAGTTCCTGATTCATCTACCATTTGGTGAGTTTTACTTATATAAAAGCTACACTGTACCTGGTATAGCCTCCTTTGTTTCTTTTCAGTGCATGTTAATACTTTATCTGATTCCTGCATCAAGAATCTCGAGATTATAAGTATTGCTTAGGGTTAAAGCAAAAAGTGATTGCTCATCATGCCTTATTAATACAGGACAAAGTACCAGAAGAACGTGGAGGCATCACTTCACAAAGGAGGGGGTACCAAATCCAATATTCTACCAAATTACATTCGCTCAGAGAACTATGTCATTACTTTTGAGGTCGAAGAAGACAAGTATGCCTAAAAATAAATTAAATTTTGTAAAGTTTATTTACAATTGATTGTTTTTACTAACTAAAATGTGTACATTTTTCAAGAGTGTTATGTTGCCCCATCTTAATTTTTTTAAACTCCAATTGACTTGATTAGTCTTCATCTAGGCTAATGAAAGGGCTGCTATTTGGTTTGTTTTTCCCTCTTATTGAGCAATTTTTGTTTGTAGGTTCCCTTCATTTGGGAAGAGGTATCAATTGAAGTTTGCTAACGAGGCATCATTTCATTCACATTGCTTGGTGCACTTTCCCAGTCTAATCAGGTTTCCTGCTGCTCTCTGTTAGTTGTTAAATCCAAGCAGTTGTTTTGAGCTAATAACTTATATTATCCGTTGATTTAGATTGGCAAGAGAAGCTGGTCTTGAATACATAGAGATTCAGAACCTGACTGAATTTTATGATGATAACAGGCAAGTCATGTAAATTACTCATTATATATTTTGTTACTGTCATTTATTCACAACCCTTGTCATTCTGCTTCTAATTTAACAATTAGTTTTAAGCACTGGGAAATTTGCAGAAGAGACCCTTTATATTGTTCTCGTCAAACCCTTTTCCTGTCTAAAGTCCATTAATTCACATTTGTTTGAATTTTTCCCTTTGTTGTTTCTTTTGTTCGTCAGAGCACAATTCGCTGGATTGCTGTCAAATTATGCTCCAAATTTGTTAGATCCCCGTGGGAAGCTTCTTCCCCGTTCTTTTGACATTTTAGGTGAAATATAAGTTTTCTTTGACTCTAATAAGAATTTTCACTTTAGCAATGTTATGAGCAACATGGCAACAAGATTAACCTTGCAAAAATAAAGGTAAATAAATAAAACCATAGATCCCCATTTGAGTGTCCTTAGTGTTGGCAGTGACAGGTCAGTATAATTGCATTAATGTGCCGGGGCAACAGACTCGTTTTAAAATAGGGATGGTCAATCTAATTTGAATTTTTGATAGTTCATTTTGGTTCTTCTGTGCAATAAATATTTTTTGTTGAAGTGCAAAACCAGGAGTTGTTACATTACACAAGGACAGTTCGGACTTAAATTTGGAAATTCTCAATAGTACCTGGGCTATCGAGCAAATAATGAAAACACAAGGGGCGCATATGCAATTTTCTTGAAATTGGGTTTTGGTTGATTTGTAGGTTTGTATTCAATTTTTGTATTCCAAAAGCCAGATCCAGATGCAGCACCTCCTTTACTAACGCCTCCTCTCGTGGCCTATGAAGACCCCTCTTATGATGAGGTCTGTTGAATTTAGTTCTCATATTTCTTCAATCCGTAGACTATTACATTACATTACCTTACCATGATTATATCCATTTTGTTAATCACCAATCACAGTTCTTGGTTGGTTCTATTATATTCCGTCAAGTATTGTATTGTTTGCACTTGGGCATTTTAATCAGCTGTTAATGCATGCCCTTGTGCCAGAATCAGAATTGACTCGCTCCTACCCAGGGACCAGTCGGCAGTCGGTTACTCGAAGCAATCTCTAAATCCAAATCAGAACTTTGTTTATTTTAAAACTCGAGAGCTATTACGCAAACTTGTACCAAATCCTGATCAACTGGAAACCTGAGCGGACCCAGAACTTGACCCAAAGCAGTATGACCCGTTTGATATATTTTTGATACTTGTATGTGTTTCTTTTTTGGCACTTGTTTTTATGAGCAGCAGGAATGGGTTGGGGAGGGTTATATGCAGCCAGCTGCCTCGATTGATGAAGATATAAGGTCACAAATGGAGACGGGCATGGTTACGCCAGTCATTGCTGCTGTTGCTGGTAATACAGACGTGGGAGAGCAAGAGAAAGGTATCTTGGGTCCGGGACCCGCAGACCTTAGGTTACCTTAAACCTACTCTAATTTGGCTTCATTTTCTTACTAGACAGATATGGTTGTATTATTCCTCTATATATGTGTTTCAAAGACTGTAATTGTTTAACAGCTTTATTTGTTTTAGAGTAAGTTTGTTGGTTTTTATGCATTCGTTGTTTGGGATTTGAATTTCGAGTGTATGGGTAATTGGGGAATTCACGTCACCTCAGGTTACCTGACTCAAGCAAATTATGATCGGACAGTTCTTTTAACATGACATGAATAGGCACCGGATTAAGTTTGGCCCAGGCAGGATTAATCTGGGCCGTCCGTTTCAATTTGCTTGAGTCAGGTACCTGGGAGGATACGGATCCGGTAATTGGGTATGGCCTTTCTCCGTTTGTTGAATCAGAAATGAAATCAGTTCATTTGGGCTTTTAGACATACTCGCAATTAATTAAATCTTCAAATGGCTTGAGTTGATTGTGCAACATTCGATGGTGATTGTTAACCATGTGATTGAATCTTTATCATGAGGAGGAATTAGAATTGACTAGACTAAATCTTTATTATGGATTTGTATTTGAATTTTGCACGATATAAATCCGAAATTTATTAAAAAATTGACAAGTAGTGCTATCTAGTATATTAAATATGATTTTAATTGTTTTAAAAATTATATATATTACAAATTTTAAATTGAAATCATTATTCTTTGTCTGTACATTTGTAGTGTATTTACTTATATTCTTTACCTATTTTACTATATTTTAGATCTTTTAAATAAAGCATGTAATATAATTCGAATTTCATCCTAAAATTCAGTATGAGAATAATTATGAACTTTTGTTGGAATCCTGAAATTCTTATTAGGTATGATTCAGTTATAAATTTTATAAAGTTGTAATGAATTTGTATTTGAATAATATAAGAATCGGATCTAAATCTTATTCATTGCTACACGTGCACCTATGTTGAGTCATTTTATAAATGTGTATAAATTGAGATTAGCGTGAATTTAAAGCGTAGATTAGAATTTCAGTACGGATGGAACGGTTGAGATTTCCGTGGATGAGAAAGAGAGAGAAGCCCCGTCTGAGTCTGAGTCTGACCGCCTCGCACCTCCCTCCCTCTGCACTCAAAAACCCAAAACCCCTCCTCCTTCATTTCTTAAGAAGAGAAACAAACCGGATGAGGTTACCTTACCTACCTCTGCCTCCACTCCTCCGCTTCAATTTTGCCATTAGAGAGAGAGAGGTAGAGGTTACCCAACCCCTCCTTCATTTCTAGTTAATGATACGATAGCCTCTCTCTTGTGGGGGTGGGGAAGAATTCGGGGGAACACCAGTCTCTAATTAATTAAATTAATTAGCAAAAAGAGAAATTAGCTAGGTTGATTGATTGATTGATTGATATGAGGGTGGGTCTGGGGCAGGCGCAGCTGCTTCTTTCCCCTTCCCTCTCCCTCTTTCCATCTCCAGCCTTCTCTCTCCGTCTCCGTCTCCACCTCACCCTTCCTTCTTCTCCTTATAATACTCATCCCTTCCTATCTTCCTCTTCGTTCCCTCCTACTTGTACTACTAACAACAACTGCAACTACAATTCTAACACTAATCATGGGGACCACCGCCATGGCACCGGTGGCAGCAACAACAACAATAACAATAATAACAACGGCGGTTGGTGGCCTTGGAATTGGGAAGAAGGCGGTTCCGGTGATAACAATAACTGCTCCAACTATTTTCTCCTCCTCTGCCTCCTCTTTCTTCTCCCTTGTGGCGGCCTCGCCCTTGCCCTTGTCAATGCCGAAAGCACCGTCTTATGGGAGGTAAGCAGAGGCATGCGGAGGAAAGTGCTAATCGGAGATGACGGTTGCTTTGTCTCTCTGACAAGGGGAACCAGAGAATATGATGATGACAAGTATAAACAAGGAGGGATGCCCTCTTACTGGTGGCGGCAGTGCAGGGATACTGTTGCCGGGTTGATGTTACCGCATGGATACCCCTACAGCGTCAGTGCCGACTACATGGAGTACTCTCTATGGAGAGGGGTGCAGGGCATCGCCAGCCAAGTCAGTGGTGTCCTCTCTACCCAGGTACCTTCCTTCCTTCCTTTTTCTGTTATATCAGTGCTCTCCAATTTATTTCATCATGTGTCAACCAAACCTCACATTATCCCATTGTAACCCCATTGGCAATACAATTCGGTTCCACTTAGTCTCGCCTTGGTGTGACTGTTCCTACAAACCTAAATCCCATTTCATTCATAGAACACATGCAGCCATTGCTAGTCACTGTAGCATTTCTGGTACCGGTTTGCTTACTGGTACAGGGAGGGTTAGTTTTAATTTCTTTGTTTCATTTTAATTTGATGGGGATGCTCCCTCCGGGAGTTGTAATACTACCTTTTGGTAGTTTAAAAAAAAAAAAAAACACGTGCAGCCATGCAAGTTATTCAGTTTCACATGCAAAACATTAGCTTGTTACAAAAAAAGACTATTTTGACCTCGTTCAACTATCCAATTTATCCAATTGGAGATGCAAAGCATTAGCTTGTTACAGAATCTATTTTGACCAGGACTCTAAAGTCAAAAGTGATAATGCTACTTGCAGGCTTTACTGTATGCGGTTGGATTAGGAAAAGGTGCCATACCAACAGCAGCGGCAATCAACTGGGTGCTCAAGGACGGGATAGGATATCTCAGCAAGATTCTTTTGTCAAAGTTTGGCCGTCATTTTGATGTCAACCCAAAGGGATGGAGGCTCTTTTCTGATCTACTTGAAAATGCAGCCTACGGTATGGAAATTGTCACTCCCCTTTTCCCTCAATACTTTGTTTTCATCGGTGCCGCTGCTGGTGCTGGTCGTTCTGCTGCCGCTCTTATTCAGGTACCTTCACATTCTTCTTTCACACATTCAATTCGAAAGTCTGGATCCTTTTTTTTTTTTAGATAAAACCTCAAACTTCACATGACTAAACTTTTCAAGATCAATTGTAAAATCCTTGAAGAAGATATCTGTTATGGCTAACAAAGATTCTGAAAACTAAATTTGAAACCAAGGAATTATACTTTAATCTCAAAATATGCAATTAGGCAAAGATAATATTGGTGGAAATGACTGCAATCCTTTAAATTACATGTCTACAGGCTGCTACAAGGAGTTGCTTTTATGCTGGTTTTGCTGTGCAGAGGAACTTTGCGGAGGTATGTCTATATAATTAACCACCAACAATAAATTTTCTGATTATATTTTTATAAATGCTAAAGTTAGTACCAGTGGAGTACAAGACCAACTTTTGATTCTCTTGTTTCTTTATTTTGAAGTGTGGTATGTGTGACCTGCTTCAGTAAATCTGTTAATATAAAATATAGTCAAAAGAACTACTGTAAAATTTATTGGAGGAGTTGGAATATTTAATAATAGATCTGGTGTTTTCTTATTCGAGGTAATTGCTAAAGGGGAAGCACAAGGTATGGTGAGCAAGTTCATCGGAATTACTCTTGGGATAGCATTAGCTAACAAAATTGGTTCTTCTGCTCCTTTGGCGCTTTGTTCCTATGCTGTTATAACTGCAATTCACATGTACTGCAACCTAAAATCATACCAGTCTATTCAACTCAGGACGCTTAATCCATACCGAGCATGTAAGTTTTCTTTTCCCTTCAATTCCTTTCTGGGATAACAGTGCCAAATTTAATGTACAAATTCAGTTCAAACTTATACCAGTAAATTATTGCCTATTTCTAATTGTCTAATCGATATACTAAAACAAAACCTTGATGTATGTTTCATTATGTTATATTTTAATTAATATGTTTGGACAGGTTTGGTGTTCAGTGAATATTTGCTAAGTGGACAGGTTCCTTCAGTGAAGGAAGTCAATGACAAGGAACCCTTCTTCCCAAGCTTCCCGTATCTCACCGTGTGTAAGGTATCCCCACTTACTACTTACCTTTAGTGATGTTGAAATTATTTTCATTTTGGTTCTGTGCTGTCCTCATTATATAAAATTGCTTACTGAGCACCTTGTGCGCAAATTACTAGCTGCCACATGGTTATTTACTCATTTTTGAATTCGTTTCTATCTCACACTCTTTCTTTGGTATCTCAAATAGATATTGACAGGATTGTTGATTTTTTTTTTTTGTATTGGTGCTGTGAAAGGGTCATTCTGAGATATTGTCCTCAGAAGCGAAGGATGCAGCAGCTGTCATTTGTCGCCGGTTAAAACTTGGTTGTAAGCTAAGTGAAGTTATAAACAACAAGCAGGATGCAGTTGCATTATTTGAGCTCTTCAAAGATGAAGGCTACATACTAACTCAAAATGATGGGAAATTCTGTGTAAGTGTCCCCTGTCGATAATTTTTCACTTCAATATTTCACGTCTTTTCAAGTGTTGTGTTCCTAAATAATGAATATATGCTATTTTACTTTATTAGAATAAACTATGAAATAGTAAACCTTTCTTATCAGTAATTTGTATAAAGAAATAAATGATTGAATTGCATGTAGATAATTCTGAAGGAGAAATGCTCGACAGAAGACATGCTGAAGTCGGTGTTTCAGGTAAATTACCTGTACTGGCTGGAAAGAAACATGGGCTTTGAACAGAGGCCAGCGTCAGAGGAATGTGCTCCAGGTGGCATGTTGCATATGTCATTGGACTATGTCAGCAGGGAGCTAATGCATGCAAAGCGTGATGCTGAGCAAACCGGGTGGGATACCCATGCTCTCATTGCCAGGCCGTTGCCCAACAGAATCCGTTCCCCTCTCTTATGAGTCTGACTGTCACTTGTAATGCTTTCTTTCACTTTCCATTCTGTTTTTTCTTTTATTAATGGATTGAGGAAGCTCCTGGGACTTCAAGCAACGGCTTCTTGTCAGAAGAGGATATAATTGAGGAAGCGACCTCAACTAATCAATTTGACGGCCAATCAACTCAACCCGTCTCAAGCTGGATGTGGTTTCAGAGAGGAAAGAGTAAGTCAAATGGATATTGCTTTCTGCAATCAAGGTCTTGCTGTTACTTTATTGTAAAGCCATTTGTCTTCGTCAATGAGGAAATGTGTTGGTTGCTCTATTGCACTAAATCTTAGTTGTTAATTAAATGTAACAACAAATTTTGAAATATATGTTAAGAATTCTAATGCTAAGGTCAACATTGTCTATGTACATACAGTACTAAGCTCTGGGTTCTGTGAAATGCTGGAAATGGTCCTATGTTTTCCAAACAGCTACTACTCTTTAGAAAGCCAGGATGAAAGCATAAGTTGTTTTTATTTGGACCATTTTCGTTTTGCCTGAGTTTTAGTTTTGAACAACTCCTATTCTTTACAAATTCCAATGTGGTTCAACATATATTATTTTGATATGTACATGTTCTGATGTACAATATTTTTCTTTTTTTTTAAGATTTGATACTCAATTTTGGAAGATTACTTATATGCATTTCGATATTCTCGTATGATATACTGCACCGTTATTTTTGGAATACATGGTAATATAATATTCCTGAGCTTAGTTTCAGGAACAAAGTCGTTAGTGGGACTGTATCATTACAGAAACCAAATAAAAATTGCAAGTGCATAAAAAAGAAAAACTAAAAGAAGTGAAGTGAATGAACCAGTTATATTTACCCCAAAGAATAAAATTCTTAATGAAGACTTAAAGAAGAGAAAAAGAGAGGCATCAGCTGATCAGCATCAGACATTTGCAAAGAGCTTGTAGTTTTTAGCATCCAAAGCTATCTGACGAACAGCAGAGATGGAAGCTAGCATTGTCAGAATTGTAAAGACAGCAATAAGAAGTGTGTTTAGCCAAAAGACAAGGCTACGCCGGGACGGTTTGAAAGTGATGTTGTAGAAGATTGAAGGGAGAACAAAGTCGAGGGGCATAAAGCCGAAAGCACCGAGGATTGCATTGATATCTCCAAAAAACGGGAGCATCGCTGCTATTGTCGTTGCCGTGGCAATTGCTGCCGACCGCAGTAGTATCCGTGGAATAACGTTGCGGGCCGAGAACTGATGCTTGGTTGCATCAACCGATAGGCTTTCCAACACATCATTTGTAGGTTGCAGGTATACCTAAATCAAAATTAATTAATTGATTAATGTATCATTTAGCTGTCTACTATGCTGGTTATTTGGTTAAGATAACTACTAAAGTTGAACTGTCGTACGGTGGCGACAGCAGAGAGCTGGAGCAGAGGGAAGATGTTAGACAAGTAGATGAGCCACTCGGGTGCAAGATTGACTCCGTCGACCATGAAATTGCTGATGATGGAACTTTCTGACTTGTTGCCGAATGCCCAATACCCCGACACGCTGACGCTGAAGAACGTGACAATCACTACGGTATAACACATCCCCAGCCCCTTGAACATCTTTCCGGTCACAGGTGGAGATATAGTTGCTTGTATCTCGGGAATGATTCCGTTTCCGAACGTGGTGGCGATGATGGCAATGGCATTGAACATTCCAAAAGTGCGCTCCGTGCTGCTACCTAAAACGGAGTAGTCTCTTGTGGGGGCTTTATCGGAGTGTCCGATGTAGATGGAGCCGGCGGTGGCACAGAGGCTGTAAGCAAGGCAGAGCACGAGCGAGATGAGGTTTACGTGACGCAAGGAGTGGAACGACGGCATCTGAGCGAGGACTAGCGAGAAAACGCCGAAGATGATAATAAATTGGTAAAGCTCCATGCTGCCCTCTGGATTTGCAATCAGATATATGGCCTGCAAGTGCAATGCAATGCATGAAATTAAGCAAGCAGATCGATTAATTAGTACTTTTAATTAATCAAAATTAAAGAGTAATTAATGCGTTGATACATATATATATACATACCTTCATGCTCTGGCCTGCTAGAAGAATGGCTCCCACCACAGCACCGAAACAGACTGCAAATTGAATGGGACCCACATAATATCGTCCCCATCCCGGCCCTGCACATCAATCAATCAATTAATTGCAACTAATTAAAATCATCTATCTTCTATATATCTTTTGGTACCACTAATGTAAATACTAAGGCTATGTTTGGATGACACAAGAATAGAGGCTATTAAAAAATAGTAGCTATTTGGAAACCCAAACCCTGTAACCATTCAAGGTTAATGAAAACAAGAACTAGATCCTGGTTCTTACTAAAAAAAATAGTAGTTATTCGGAATAGCAATGTGTATCTAAACAACATTTTTGCTAATTAGTTATTGGTACCTACCGAGGATATCGTTCGCCATATCCCTGAACCGGAGCTGGCGTCGACCTATCTGAGCGTGGTGCTGGAGGACGTGAGAGATGAGGTTGTAAGAGTAGAAGCTGACGGCGGCCCCCAGTAGAAGGCAGACCACTCCCCCTGCCCACCCAAGCGATGCAAACGCAAACGGCAGACTCAGCAGCGCTGGCGCCACAATTGCCGTCGTCATATGGTACCCACAATGGATCCATGACCCTGCAAGTGCAAGTATGCAAGTATGCAACCATCAATTTAATTATTATTTACTACATACGTACATAAGAAACGCACTATATATATATATATATATATATATAGTGCTTGGCTATTATGCTTATATAAGCATATGCCCACATATGCTTAAATAAGCATTTTTGCATTTCCAATGTTCAAATGGTCGATCCGACCGTTCATCTTGTTCTCCATATTAATATGTGCTTGGAGACCAAATTTTACATTTTTCTGAATTTTTTTACTATTTATTAAGCCACTTTGAAAATTGCTGATCATATGGTCCAGAATTTTGGAAACACTGTTTTTACTGTTCACCCAGATCAGCAATTTTCAAAGTGGCTTAATAAATAGTAAAAAAATTCAGAAAAATGTAAAATTTAGTCTCCAAACACATATTAATATGGAGAACAAGATGAACGGTCGGATCGACCATTTGAACATTAGAAACGCAAAAATGAGTTATAAGCATATGTGGGCATATGCTTATATAAGCATAGTAGCCAGCCCCTATATATATATATATATATATATATATATATATAGGAGTTGGCTATGGTGCTATGCATAGCATAGAGGGCCTCCGTGCTACGGCTCAATATTTGAGTTTTCAAAATTCTAATGGTCGATCCGAACCGTTCAACATGATCTCCATATGAATATGTATTTGCAAATCAAATTTTACATTTTTTCAGAATTTTTTTACTATTTTCTTAGATAGGTAGAAAAACACTTGATCTGAATGGTACAGAATTTTCAGATTAATTGATTTTCTACCTATCTAAAAAAATAGTAAAAAAATTCTAAAAAATGTAAAATTTGGTTTGCAAGTACATATTCATATGGAGATCATGTTGAACAGTTCGGATCAACTGTTAGGATTTTAAAAACTCAAAATATTGAGCCGTAGCACGGAAGCCCTCTATGCTATGCATAGCATATTAGCAATTTCCTATATATATATATAGGACAGTGCTACGGTGCTACGCATATATAAGGGCCCTCCGTGCTACGGCTCACTTTTTGAGTTTTCAAAATTCTAACGGTCGATCCGAACCGTTCAACATGATCTCCATATGAATATGTACTTGCAAACCAAATTTTACATTTTTTAGAATTTTTTTACTATTTATTAAGCCACTTTGAAAAAACACTAATTTGTACACAACAGTAAAATCTGCTGGACCATTGGATCAGCGATTTTCAAAGTAGCTTAATAAATAGTAAAAAAATTCTAAAAAATGTAAAATTTGGTTTGCAAATACATATTCATATGGAGATCATGTTGAACGGTTCGGATCGACCGTTAGGATTTTGAAAACTCAAAAAGTGAGCCGTAGCACGGAGGGGCCCTTATATGTCCGTAGCATATTAGCCAGATTCTATATATATATATATATATATATATATATATATATATAGCTTATTTTAATTGATTCTCTTCATAAAGAACCGTAGTACGTAAAACTTAAAAGAGAAGGAAATGAAAAAGAAAGAAAAAAATTTAATTAGCTAGCTAGGCATATATGCACCTTTTGATTGGAGGACGAAGAGGGCCCCGGCATCCAAATTGGTTTTGTTGTTGTGATGATTTGCACTTGCAGTACTTGAACTCATATTCATCTCTTCATCTTCATCTTCATCTTTCCTCGTCGTCGTGTAATTTGGATCCAATGTTCCCATCTCTATGATCAATCTCTATATATAGCTGCTAGCTACTCCTTTCTAATTAATTTTATGATCAATCTAGCTCCACTTTTTTCTTCAATGAAGAATGGAGATAGCTAGCTAGCTACTTCTCTAGCTGGAGCAATATATATATAGTACAACAACGACTTAGACACTTGCATACATATTCAACATAATTGGCTTTGACTACACTAAATAATACAAGTATATATGAAAGGATGTAATTAACAGAGGGAACAATCCAAGCCTTGAAGCCAGGCTGGGCCCATACCATATGAAGATGAAGTCCACGGTTGCTTCACATTTAACAAACCACAACTCGTACTACGTGTTGGAGGAAGCACGGCACCCATTTGAAATAGGGAGCTGATAACAGTACCCGCAATGCGTATCCACATCGTATCCACTATGACTATCATAACTATTTGGGGGACAGCAAAAACTCTTTAGCACTTTTTTTTTTTTTTTAAGTATTAATACCTCTGCAAGGAAGTATTTATACATATGCACAAAAGTATTTATACCTATAAGGTGAACAATTTTTACGTAAATAATTATCTCCCTAACCAATTCTCTCAAACATACCCGCACCATAAATATATGCAAGGGACCACTCAAATACATGGGCGCCATACACGTTTTTAGAGGTAATTTTTTTTTCTCCGTTCAATTTCGTTCATATTTCTGACGATCTGTGAGGAATTTTGCAAATTTAAAACCACGAATGTCTTCTACGTAATTTTCTCTTTCAAATAAGATCCATGATGACGTACTTTCCGGACTCGTCGTCACACAAGTATTTATACCTCGTTGTACAAGTATTTTTTACATAGAACACTGGATGACGTCTGAAAGTATTAATGTCAAGTACTGCAAGTATTTATACCTATTGGGACGATTGGGGGACTGAAAAAAGAATAATCATAACAAGTTACGCATTAAAGTATTAATATCTTATTTTTCAAGTGTTAATATCTTATCTTCCAAGCATTTATATCTATGAAAGTTGACGCGTTGACGAGTGCGGGGACTGAAAAAGGGATGGACTATATAATTTGTGGGGATCATAGAGGAAGAGTATTGCAAGAATTTTAGAATAATAATTAGTGGGGACCATATAATTAGTGTGACCATAACACATAATTTTAGTAAATAGGGTGTGGGGATTTTGAGAATAGTGAAGTGAGGATACTCAAATAATTATTCTTTGAAATAAGTTCGTTATTTGAAATAAGTTTGTTATAGGACAAAATAGTTATTCCAAAATTTCTATATAATTTTGATTATATGCCAATTTGTTTTTACTTACATAATCGTATATATGAGGAAATATGCATGAAAGGCTCTTTAATTTAGATGGGCATATATTTAATATTAAAAAATTGACGGATAAATATTCAATTGGAAAATTTTGACGGATATACATCCAATTTGCACAAAACAAAAAGAATAGTTTGTTAATAAATTAATCTATATTGATATACAAATTAATGTCTCATTTTGAATATTGGCTGATAATAAAAAGAAAAAGAATGAAACTTGTGTCCTGTGGATCCGCCTCTGCTTCTTTTTTTAGAGAAAATGAGGGCCCTGCTTTTCCGATCCGAACCATTCAAATTCGTTGAGATTTGTGTATGAAAAAGTTGTTTTATCGAGATACGTGAATGAACGAATTTGAATGGTTCGGATCGGAAAAGCAGGGCCCTCATTTTCTCTAAAAAAAAGGAGCAGAGGCGGATCCGTGTCCTGTTGGTTAGTTCTTGGAGAGACTTTTAGCATTCCAACAAGTAAACTAAAGAGTAAAGGTCGCAATCAGTTGAAGGGTTCAATGAACGAGTTAGTCATAGTCGTTGAATCTTTTGTGGTTTCAACTTTTGTAGAGCGTCTTGCTTTCAAGCTCCAGTTCTTTATTGATTTAGTATTCCTTCATTCACTCCAAGCCCCAACTTTGTTTTTGTTTTCTTTCTTGGACTATGAACTAACCATTTTTAAATGCACAAGTCACGGAGTCCATAATTGGATGAATTGAATATTATACATATATATATTATATGAGGAGGGTTCCACTGCCTTCATTTTTCATGCCTCCACTCAACCTCCAAATCTGGACCACTCATCCATCAGTTTCATCGACGGATGAGATTAAAAATTCATTAGCAACAATTTTTGGAGAAATCATCTCCAGTACTCTCTTCGTCTCTGTCATTCGCCCAACCCCCAAATCCCTCAATTCGCCTCTCCCCCACGCGCCTCCCTCACCCCTCTCCCGTGTCTTCATCCCCCGCGCCCCCCCTCAGCCTCCTTCCCCCGACCCCTCCGCGCAACCTCGAACGCTCCTCTGAGCCTCCTCCATGCATTGAGATTGTGTTTGGGTAAGAATTGATTGGAAATGAAAATTTTGGATTTCTTGGTTATAGGAGATTAAGAAACGCAAATTAACAGGGAAGTTACGAAAAAGAGAAAAGAAATTAATCTGATCAAAGATCCAACTGGAGCATCGGAGGAGACGCAGAGGTGCGTCGGAGGTTGCATGGAGGGGTCGGGGGAAGGGGGCTGAGGGGGGCGCAGGGGAAGAAGGCACAGGAGGGGTGAGGGAGGCGTGTGAGGGAGGGGAAGGGGACGCGCGGGGGCGTGAAGGGTGGGGGCGTCGGGGGAGGGGAACCTGGCAAATTTGGGGGTGGAGCGACGAAGAGAAGAGACGGAGAGGCAGTACTAGAGATGATTTCTCCAAAAATTGTCGCTAATGAATTTTTAATCTCATCCGTTGATGAAACTGATGGATGAGTGGTCCAGATTTGGAGGTTGAGTGGAGGCATGAAAAATGGAGGCAGTGGAGCCCTCCTCATATTATATACCCCTAATCATGCATACAGATACAGTGATGTATTGACGATTGCAAAATTCAATCCTTCATTACACACTCAATATCTTAAGAGTGAGTCTATGATACTATGCATAGCACGGATTGGTCCGTACTACGGATTAATATTTTCATTTTCAAAATTCTAACGGTCGATTCGAACCGTTCAACATAATTTTCATATGAGAATATACTTGTGGGCTAAATTTTTTATTTTTTAGAATTTTTTGTACTATTTTTTAGATAGGTAGAAAATCACTGTTTTTTTATGGTCCAGAATTTTCAAATCAAGTAATTTTCTACCTATCTTAAAATATAGTAAAAAAATTCAAAAAAATTATAAAATTTAGTCTGCAAGTACATATTCATGTGGAGATCACGTTGAACGGTTCGGATCGACCATTAGAATTTTCAAAATAAAAATATGGCTCCATAGTACGGACTAATCCGTGCTATGCATAGTACACTCACTCATATCTTAATATATGTTATCAGTAGGTTGTTAGACAAACTTACTATAATTTTTTTTCAGATTTTATTAATAATCTAACATTTGTGACCATTTGTAATGAATTTCTTTTAGTTACCATTTCCCAAAAAGAAAATATATACAATATTAATTGTCATACCCTTTTTTAAAAATTACATATTTACTAGGTGCACAGCTATATATTAGCTAAGACTGGATGCGCAGCTAATAACTAATAGCTAGCTACGTCGTTTTATTATATGTCGTTCATTGTACCGTTATTGATTAACTATAAAAATAATGCAATAGAAAGGATAACAAGAAAAAAAATAATATAACTACTGATAACATATATGAGAAATCAAAATAAGTAGAAAATATAAAGTCTTTAACATAACAACTAAAAAAAGATAAAACTATTTCAAACTCGGGGTCGGGGTGAATGTAAACCCTGCAGATTGATTCTCTTCCTGGATCTCAGACAGTAGCTGCTCTTATGCCGATTTTTTCCTAATTCCTTTAGTTCATTTTGGTATTATTTTTAGAATAATTATTTTAGTACACGTGCTACAGTACCCGCACTGTACCCGCACTTCCATAACTGTAAGGTTGTGGTCCCCACAACTACCGATCTAACTACAATGTTATCGGACCTTCCATTTTAAATTTCAAATGTTCTTTTCTCTCTGTTTTTTTCTTTTTCGAAGGCTTCGGCGATTTTAGGTCGATTTTGAGGCGATTTTTGAGGCGATTTCGAAACTAGAAGCGATTTCGTGTGGTTCTCACAAGTTTAATCGGTGATTTTGAAATATGATCAGCTAGATTAATATTGTTTCTTTTATTTTGTTTTTATTCTGGTGAATTAATAATGATATATCGTTTCGTTTCTATTTCATATACACAATCGTGTTTCAGTGTTTCTGGATTTTGAGATGTTTGTAACAATTTGATTTGCGAAGATGATGTAATTGTCTATTATGTGTTCAGATATAAATACTTGATGTGTTCAGATATAAATACTTGGTAGTTTATATATAAATACTTGATGTGTTCAGAAATAAATACTTGATGTATTCAGATATAAATACTTGATGTGTTCAGAAATAAATACTTGATATGTTCAGATATAAATACTTGGTAGTTCAGATATAAATACTTGATATGTTCAGATATAAATACTTGATCTGTTCAGATACAAAATTCATTTTAATAAAGTGGTAGTTACAATTTAAAGTTAAAAAAAATTATAACAACCAATTATTAAAAATAACGTTATATGGTTTAAATTATTTATTTGAAAAATATATAATAAACTTCCGTTGGACCGATTATTATATATGAATTCATATAAAATCATAGAGAATACTAATAGATTACAATTAGTGCAACATATATACATATTGCCTTTTGTACACATGCAATCCCATGTGATCCATATAACATATATTCCTCAAGATCCAATACAATGTTTGTATAAAAGTTATGTCCTTACCACTTAGTAACCATGCAATCATGGTTTGGTCCAAGTTTCGTAAAGTTGGGCTCATATTGCCAAAACTCTTGGTTATGATCTAGTTTGGACCAAACTTTCATACAAAAACTAGTTGTATTAGATCCAACATATAAAAAAGAGAGTGCCCATGTGATCCATGACATGATGCCTCTTGATTAAATGTCTCCAATATTTCAACTCAAATACTTTTTTAAGATTCTTATTCATCTAACGTAATATAGATATAAATATTTTAGTTCGTAGGTATAAATACCATACCCTTATAGTTATAAATACTTTGTTTCGTAAGTATAAATACCACAAGAATAGAGATATAAATATTACCCGCACATAAGCTAAGTCAACAGTTTTTGTTGACAATTTTAGTGGTCCTCACATGTCGTTTATTACCCACACATAAGCTAAGTCAACGTTTTTTGTTGACAATTTTAGTGGTCCCCACATGCCGTTTGAGTGGTCCCCAAATGCGGGTACGAAGCGAGGATTTTTCAAGAAAATGTGCGGGTACGGTTATTTTAGGAAATCATATATCATATATGTAGTTCATTGTATAGATATAAATACTTGTCTTGTATAGATATAAATACTTCACAACGATACTATTAATATTTGTAAAACAAAATTACAGTTTTGAAAACGGTTGCAGTCCCACAGGCAGTTATGGCAGTTTAGGTGCGGGTACTCAACTGCGGTACTCATATCAGCTTCCTTATTTTTAATAAAATTTGATACAATTTTGATAATTTTTTAATTGTTCTAGTCAAATTGTAAACCCAAAACCTATATCTACAACGTTAACTATTAAATTTAAGTTGAGAAGAAAGAGAAGAAAATTTACCCTAGAAGTAATCCGTGTGAAAATGAGTATAGGCCCTATCCCTCTACTCTCGACGTTTTATACAGGTATCAGATGCGCAGCTAACGCTAATAGCTGCCGCAAATCCCAGACATGCAATGCAGCTATTAGTTGCGCACCAAAAATGGTGGAACGCTAATAGTTGTGCAACTTGCCTGGCTGGTGTGCAGCTAATAACCGTATAAATTAATGAGGAAATATGAAAGGCTCTTGAATTTAGATGTACCTATATTTAATATTAAAAATCCACGGATAAATTTTCAATTGGAATTTTTTGGACTAATTAATATACATCAAATTGTACCAAAAACAAACATAATAAGTTGTTAATAAATTACTTTATATTGATATACAAATTAACCTCACATTTTGAGTATTGGCTAATATTCAAAAGAAAAATAAAAGTTGTGTTATGTTGGTTAGCATTCCAACAATTAAACTATATATAAATCTTATTAATTGTCTTAAAGAAGAAGCACCCCAAGTAGTGTTTTTTTTATTAGTATAGCTACACGTACAAATTGTTAATCAAGTTATGTACTCTAAATTTATAATTTATTGGGCAGGCGGGCAGGCGGGCAGGCGGGCACGTGTCTCACATTTCATCCAAACAAAAAGTCCAATTGGATGAACTGAATATACATACACCTAATCATACATGTGGTAACGCAATGAATTTCCTATTAAGTTTAAAGGGTAAAAAGAGTCAAAAGGAATAGACTAAATGGAATTCGGATCCCTAAAGTAACTCAAATTTTGAGCTTGAATCTGGACCGTCCGATCTGCTCTGGAACGAAATTAACGAGGATTCTGATTGGACGGTTCGGATTTAGACTCAAAATATGGGTTCCTATAGGGGATCTGACCCGGAATGGAATTCGATGTGATGGATCATATAGTGCGCGAGTGATCGGAAAAAGGTAAAAAGTAAAAAAAAAAAAAAAAAACAGAGAGAAGTGTAAAGAAGCAAAAGAACCCTAAACCCTAAAAGGTGAAAAAGGTTTTGGGGGAAAGAAAGAAAATGGCGAGTGGTAGGCGGGATTTGATTATCGCTTGCGAATGTGGCGCTGGGATTTGTCGGGTGGGCCCGCTTCTTTTCAACCCGCAATGTCTCTTCGTCTGTTGCCCCGCGGTACTACCTACTGTATCCTGTAGCTTCATTTGTTTTTGTTTTTTCCTTTTTACTCTTTTTTTTTTGAATTGAATGATGTTTTGATCTTGTCAGGGCGTGGCAAATGGCGGTGGGTGTGGGTTTATGCAGTGGCGGGACACCGTAGACACCAACAACATCACCACTTGGCATTCTCATCATAATTTCCCTCCTCCCCCTCCTCTTTTTACTACTACTATTCCTGTTACTGCTGCTGCTACTCATACTGATACTGATACTGATACTGATACAATTGCTGTTGCTGAGGGTGAGGAGTATACTCCTCCTTTTAACGCTGCTGATACTCCACCTCCTCCTCCTATGACTGCTTCCCAAGATGTCCCCTCCTCCTCCTCCTCCTCCGACGACGACTCCGACGATGATGTGTCCCTGTGGTGCTGCTCCTTGCTCTATCAGCACCGCCAAAAATGGCCGCAACTTCTATTCTTGCTCGGTACTCCCTATTTCACATTAGTTACAAGCAAAGCCTTCTGCTTTTTGTAATTCAGTCCTCAATTAAAGAAGCAAGTTTTGTTTACTTGTTTTGGCAGGCTTGCAAGTTCAGAAAATGGTGCGATGCGGGGACACCAAGCGAGTGTTATATATGTAGGGAGGAAGGGCATTGGTCCATGGACTGTCCCCGACTCCCTCCCTCTGCGGCCGCTGCTGCAGCCAACAATAGAAGGATATGCTTCTACTGCAAACTGGAAGATCACTATGCTAATCAGTGCCCTTCCAAATCTCGAAGAAGAAGAAGACGAAACTGACTCACTCACTCTCCTTTGGTCACATGTGTCTGCCTGGCCTCTTTTCTTCATTGTATTCTCATCTTTTGTTGTATCTATCTATATGATGCATGTGATCTCCTCCTTCATATGCATAAATTATCTTTTGCTGACTAGGTTTGGTGTCTGTTTTGTAAATTGTGAACCGAACCTTAGGTTTTTAACCGTTTTACTGGTCAATGTAATGGTGAAAAACTCCAGTAGCTGTCTTTGATTGTAGTATAGTTGGATTCTGAGGAGATGCAAAACAGCAATGTGTTAAAAATCAACAGCTGATGTTGTGTTTCTTCATTCTGTTCTAATATGGGGCTGTTTAATTTCTTGCAAATTTTGTTTTTGATTTCTGTTTCATGCTTCAGTTTTCCCGGATAGTTAAATCATGTCGGGAGCACGTCTGCCTATTTATCCTTTGTCATATTTTCTTCTTCTCAACACCCCAGAAACACCATCCCCCTCTTATACTGATAAGAGGGAGAAAAGACATTTCTGTTTAGACCTGAAAATCAAATATCTTTCTAAATGTGAAGTTATACTGGTATAAAGCTTCATCTTGCATGTCTCGTGTCAAATTGTTCTTTATCTTTAATAATCATATACAAATGAGAATTGGAAGATCTCTTTTTTTTATTGTGAACAAATTATCATAACCTGTTTCTTACTGATATTAAAAAGAAAAGCTATTAAAAAATGGTTATGGCAATCTATTTGTAGAACTATTTCAACATGTAACAGCTTTTAAAATAGTATATTCCAATTATGTATATTTTCCTTCTCCACCATATCTAGATTCTAGCAAATCAAACATTAAAAAGCACCATGAAGTATTTTTTTTTTTTTTACTTTCTTGCAAAAAAAAAACCAACTTAGCGAAAAAGTAAAAATCTCTAGAATTGACAGATGCGTGCAAAATAAATCCAGCAATTAGAGACTAATAATGTACAACAGAGGCTGCCTCCTTGGCAACTGCTTCAATTCATTTTTCACCACATGACATTATATTCACAACATTACATATGCACAGATTCCACTATAACTAAAATATCAATCAACCAACTGCTTAATGCTTCAGCACTAGCTGTAGAATGATACAAACTTGAATTAGAGCAACAGTTGATTGTAGATATCAATTCTTCATCAACCAAATGTTTTCTCGCTGCTGTAGCACATGTAAAGGAATCCATCCTCATCCTTGTACCCTTCATATATGGAATCCATCAGACTCGCTGCAAATATCATTTCACACAATTTTTATTTCCAGTTCCCGCAAATTTGAATTTAGTAACAAATCAAAGGAGTTGAAATGAAGAGACCTGTTTGGGGAAGAGTGTTTTTGACAAAGACAAAGAGAGCCTTTCCAGCAGAGAGATGAAGCCGAGCACTTAAAATATGAATAAACTGCCCCACAGACATATCTCGCGGCACCAAGTACCTACTCAGCATATCATAGTAAGAACAAGGCACTATTTACTGTATACAAAGACAATGAATGGGGTGTAGTATAGACAGCACATACTTTTTCTTCTCCATAACTGGAAGATCACACCGAGTAAATCTCTCAACAACAACCTTCAATAAACCACAAATTATTGAAACAATAATATACAGATGAAGTAACAGAAAAGAAGAAAGAGCTATAAAGTGCAAGTATCAACATATTTCATTCACTAAATATGCTTGAAAGCAATGCTAGTAAGGAATAAAATCTGCTGAAATCCTTGGGTATTTCAGGACCCTGAAATTCAAAATCCAACCGTCTAAGTTTTTTTATACACAAATCTCAAAACATATAGACGGTTGAATTGAGAATTTCAGGGTCTCTAAAATCCCCGAGGATCAGCAGATTTGGTGAGTTCAAAATTAACTAAATTTTGCGTTGGCAATAAAAGAATATTTTACACAAACAAGACATGGAAGACCAAAATGCAAAGTTGTAAAATTTTATAGACTAAAATAGGCACTGTTTGTGTAACCTGCTCAAAAGTGAAGCAATATTACGCATACAGAATATTAACTGAACCTTTGTTTGTTATAAAAAATTATTCTTTCTCTTTTCTTATAAACAACAGCTTCAATGGTCTTATTGTGAAGGATCACATAGATACATTTTTTTTTTGAAAGAAGTGGGAATACCCACCGATTTTCATTAAAAGAAACGAAAACCATTACATTGTTTATAGAACCTGGTACCACCTCTTTGGTATCTATACCAGCAAACACAAAGCAACCTAGCTTGGTATTCAGCAAATACCAGCATTAACATACAGCTACCTAACATCCAACAGTATAGCACAAAAACAGAGAAAAGAAAAAACAGTGCATAACCTGCAGCAACTATCAGATTATTAGGTTAAATTTCTATCAATGGGGTTCAGTAAATCATTTGGGCTGGTACCAGATATACAGGTAAAGAACTAAAACTTAAGAAGAAGCACTGGTAGATGACAGGAGTAGAATTAGTTGCAAACAACCAAAGATTGAATCCAAGCTTGGGATTTCAAAAATAGTTTGATGAACTTACTGGGACACGGTCGGGATACTTGGCTATAATTTCCCGTGATTCCTGAAGCCTCTCCTCTGAAGCAAATTAGAGAAAACATGAAGAAATTAGCAGAAAATAGGTTGAAATTCGAGAAATTGCAACAACTTGCGAATAAAAGTAACGAACCAAAAGTGAATTCCTCCTTGAAAGGACGAATTTGTCTCATGATTTAAGTGTAGTTTTGTTGAATCGACAGACAGCAGACAGAGTTGAGGAAAGGAATTAGGGTTTCGTCGATTTTGAAGGAGAGAAAAGAAAGGGTAAACAAATTGGGGATTCCTGTTTCAATTGCGTGCTGGTCTACAAATCTCTAATAAAATCGGAAATCCGATCCATTGTCGAAAAGTTTTTCAGATAAGTCCTTCCAAACTGTTAATTTCATAAACAAAGGTCTCCCCAAGTCCAAGTCAAAGTTGAACGTGGAGGATATATTATTGCTATTGCGCATGGGATCCATATCCTCGACGGTACCGTAAAATATTCTCTTTTACAATTAGCTATTTACGGTTGAGATTAACTCTCAGCCGGTTTGGGATTCGGGCTGACTGAGGGGCAGGATTATTAGGCTTTGAGATTTCGTGCCAAGTTAAAAAGAACGGTCCAGATCAAGTAATTGTAAAAGATTCCCTTTTACGGTACCGTCGGTGATTTGAATTCATTGCGCATGCGTAACTCTACCTCTACTTCTACGGGAGTAGAGATGATGATCGATACCGTGTCAAACTAGTAATAATATAGTTTGACGTGTATGGTATACAACTGAATTGCTTGGCGTTGGTTTTTTTTGAAATGCCACGACAGAATAGAAGCTGAATTAGACTTTGCATTAGACGCAAAACTTGGTATTTGCTGTGGACAAGCAAAGCCGTTTTTAGACTCTGCATTAGACGTACTATATATATATATGAGTAGAACTAGGGTGCTCCTAAGCTCACCAAGCCCTTCCGTGAGCGCGACTCTAAAACCTATCGAATTGACTTCAAATGACATTTTCAAACCGTTAGATGTTCAATCTATATTAAAATGTGCTTGGAGACCAAATTTTACATTTTTTTGAATTTTTTTACTATTTATTAAGATGGTTTGAAAATCGCTGTTTTCCAATGGTGCAGAATTTTAATAAAAACAGCGATTTTCAAACCATCTTAATAAATAGTAAAAAAATTCCAAAAAATGTAAAATTTGGTCTCCAAGCACATTTTAATATAGATTGAACATCTAACGGTTTGGAAATGTCATTTGAAGTCAATTCGATAGGTTTTAGAGTCGCATATGTGGGCATATGCTTATATAAGCATAGTAGCCAGCCCTCTATATATATAGTATATAGAGTAAGGCTACGGGTGCTTTGCAAAGTAACCACCCACCCCGTTTACTTCGGGCTACTTTTTGGATTTTGAAAATCAAACAACCGATCCGAACCGTTCAACAACATGTTCTAAACATTGAAATGTGATTGGAGACCAAATTTATTATTTGTGAAATTTTTTTACTATTTAATTAAGCCACTTTGAAAGTTTTCTGATCCGGTGGTCCATAAAATTTACTATTTTTTACTATCTCGCCGTCGGATCAGCGATTTTCAAAGTAGGCTTAATAATAGGTAAAAAAATTCCCAAAAGTGTTAATTTTGGTCTCCAAGCACATTTCAATGTTTAGAACATGTTGAACGGTTCGGATCGAGTTTGTTTGGATTTTCAAAATCCAAAAAGTAGACCCGAAGTAAACGGGGTGGTTTACTTTGCAAAGCACCGTAGCCTTACTCTATATATATATATATA
>JAJGRW010003055.1:0-26787 GCA_025461045.1 Carex parvula | reverse complement strand
TTTGTGGGGACTTCAAATATTAGAGCATCAATTCGAGTCGAATATATTATAAGTATGCCATTATCAGAATATCCTTGGTTAATTTATCCTTATTTAAATACTTTATAATTTACAATATCAACTTTAAATAATATATAATTCCAACTTTATAATGTTTGTTAGTTTTCAGGTACAAAAACTTATCCACTTTTATTATTTTTATAACTTTATCTTTCCTATAAAATAAAATAGAAAATACAAAACCAGAAACAAAAATTGAAACAGGTAAGGTTCATATTTTATGATTATTTGATGAAGTGTCTATATTTACAAAACAGAAATTACCTTCTACAAATTAAAATATTATAAATCGTAAATATTTATATCACACACTTAATAATAGAGGGTATTGTAGTCATTTCATACGTAAAATTTAGCATTAAATAGCCAATTACATGTCGTGGGAGTTATTCTCATCAGCTGTATTGTTCAGGGAAGTAATTGTTAAAGTCAAAAGTTGCCGAGTCGTCTTTGTCACAAACAAAGTGCGTGTAAGAATTAGTATAAGAATAGAGTAATTGAGATTAGTAGATGAGAATAGAGAGAAAATAGTGATTTTCATATTAGACTAAAAATAGTAGTAATGTAGTGTTATTCGAATAAGTAAAAATATTTATTGAATTATATATTTGACTTAGTAAAAATAGTGTTACCATTACTAAAAATATCAGAACAGATCAGAACAGTGTCGTTGCTGAGCTATTCAAATTAGCAAGTGTGCGTTTAGATTGAATACTATTCCGGAGTAGCAACTAGCAACACTATTCAGTATTTGAGGACCTATATTATTCCTATTTCTTTAATTTTATTTTGTTTAGATTGAATACTATATTATTCCTATATTATTCCGGAGTAGCAACTAGCAACTAGCAGCACTATCCGCAAATGGCATCATAACCATGACGTTAGAACTGGCTAATGAAAGGGCTTAATTATGCTTTGTTTTTAATTCTAGGCTATTAGGTTTGGTAACTTGTCAATAGGCATAAAAAAGGACGGACGAATTTGGTAGCATCCAATATCACAAACGTAATGCTATGAAATTGGCACTTGACTTTACCCAAGTTACCATCACAGGCAACAAGAGCGCGAGAATAACTACTCATTGTGTTTTCTAATTCGAGATCATGGGGGACAGCCAAACAGCCTTAAATTAAATCACTTCTAGAGGTGAAAAATGATCCACGGAAAGCTCACCACGTGTGAATATTTCTGTTCTGAATTACCATGGCATGGGTGTCTAAAAAATTACAGTTCCAAATTTAGCATAGAACTTCCATTTTTCTATCCATTTTTTTTTTCAACAATAATAATATATTTTAATAAATTTAATTTTGACTGCTTGATTCTGTATGAATTTGAAACTTCCAACAAGTTTTATATAGATGCATCACTCATAAACTAGATGGATTTCAACATATAGGAGATTCATTTTGAGATTCGTATCAGATAGAAACGGATGACTCATATCACATTACATGATCAGGTATGATGTATTACACGAATTCAGATACAGTGCAATACCTGACTGAGCATAATTCAAAGCGGATCTCTATATCTAAATAGGCATCAAATTTTAATCGCTGGGATAAAAGTTTTAATCTAAGCTAATTGTACTCAGGTACCTGGGAGGATACCGATTCGGTATTTCACTGGATCTGAATTCATTGCAGCATCGGAGTTGGTTGGCTATAGTCTGTATCGGTGCAAAACCAACATATATTATACTTTTTTGTCAGTATATCTACATATTATTCGTACATAAATTATTCATATAATAAATAAATAAATAAACTATATATATAAATGGAAAGGATATAAATACAAATTTGATTTTTAGTTGTCCACTTAATGCGAATATTTGAATTATTTGGATCCGAAATAAAGTAAATGATATAGGTGTTTTATTTTATTGAAAAATGATACAAGTGTTTTATTTTCATTTTGAAGCGAACAGTTCGATTTCTACTTTGAAAGACGCTAATGTACAACCAAGAGGAAAAGGGAAAAAAAATTCGTATCTCTCGATCCGACTTCTATTCCGTATTCTAAATTTTCAACAATAATTAATTTGTTAGGAAAATAACTAATAAAATAGAGTCGAATTGGGCAGCTACCAAAAGTCTAAGAAACTAATTTAATTATAAGGTCAATGACTTTATTGATATATAAATAGTTAAATTATTTAGTTAGACCAAATATAATTTACTAAGTTCAGATCGAAGGGGTCAAATCATGATTGCGTAAATACATTAGGTAAAATAGTTAATTAATAGTTAATTATTTACTTGAACCAAATATAATTTACTGAGTTCGGGTCAAAGGGGTCAAAACATTTTTTTTTTTTTGCTTCAAAAAGGGGTCAAAACATTATGAGTCGGATCAGGTCATCAATGTACCGTGGTTACCTTTTTTATACAAAAAATACGTCTTCAAACCATTGATTGGGTAAATACATATGGATATGGATCCAATATATTTGATCCGTGATGGACTGGGTCCAGCCCGATCTGTTTGACATCTTTCAATAAAATTTAAGAAACGCGAGCCTAAACGAGGTATATCAAATCGTCTAAATATTTCTTTTTGATCTGTAATGGGTTGAGTCCAGTACGATCTGTTTAACGTTTATACTTCTATCTTAAATACCAACCATATCTCTATCCATCATAACCCAATCCATTGCCTTCTATTCCACGAGTCAACAATCAGTGCTACTTACTGATCGGAATCGGATAAAAAATTCACGAGTTTATATGAGATTTTTTTTTCCTTTCCTTTTATAACTTTTAGAGAGCATGTAATAATTAGTATGCATCTTTCATTTTCCTTTTCACAACTCTTCTTCACCTCCTGTAAAGCACTTCCAGTCTTCCACTCTTAAATAATCCAAATTTCACACGGTATTTTTTAATCCTAGACAAGTCTTTTGCTTATTCCATCTTACTACATGTGACCTTTCATTAACCTCCAATAAACCAAGCATTATGGATTTATGGATGAGAATTTAGGAAACATGAGTTTATTAAACGTATAAACTTGTTTTGATGGAGAAATTGTTCCGCCTGTGCAGCTTTGTTGTTCTGACACGCAACAAATTATAGGGGGTATATTTCATTATCTTAATTACACCTAGTGTAACTCTCTCTTTTGTTTTTAAATAAAATTGAGTATTCACACTGGTACCACTTGGACAAGTATGCTCGCTAATACTGTAAAAGATTCTTTTCACTTTACGGTTTGAGATTAACTCCCAGCTGTTTTGGGGTTCGGGCTAGTGCAGTGGGCAGTATTATTGAGCTTTGAGATTCGTGCCAAGTTAAAAATACGGTCCAGATCCAGTATTTGTAAAAGAGTCTCTATTACGATACCGGGAGGATCTGAATTCGCCCCACTCCCCCTCCTGAAATTTTTATTGTTACCACGGCTAAAAATCCGAATTAAATCGTTACCACCCGTCTGACCTTTTATCACTATCTACCACCCCCGCGAACCCAGTTCGCGCACCAAAATGTCTGGTGCGCGGACTGGGTTGGCGCACCAGCTTGGTGCGCGGACTGGGTTAGCGGACGCCTCTTTTCACCGTATAAGGGTGCGGAGAGCTCATTTTGCTCCGCACTCCGCACTCCGCGCACGCCTTTCGGCTAAAAAAGTGAGTTTTTTTTTTTTAACTTTTTTTATTTATTTATTTGTAGAGTAGATAGGTCCAAATAATTAGAATGGTGTCCAAAATAGGTTCAAATAGAGTAGAATTGTAATAAATAATTAGAATGGTGTCCAAATAGAGTAGAATTGTAGTAAATAATTAGAATGGTGTCCAAATAGAGTAGAATTGTAATAAATAATTAGAATAGTGTTCAAAATAAATTCAAACAGAGTAAAATTGTATTAAATAATTAGAATGGTGTCCAAATAGAGTAGAATTGTATTAAATAATTACAATGATGTTCAAACAGAGTAGAATTGTATTAAATATTTAGAATGGTAGTCTAAACAGAGTAGAATTGTATTACATATTTAGAATGGTGTCCAAATAGAGTCGAATTGTATTACATATTTAGAATGGTGTCCAAACAGAGTAGAATTGTATTACATAATTAGAATGGTGTTCAAACAGAGTAGAATTGTATTAAACATTTTGAATGGTGTCCAAACAGAGTAGAATTGTATTAAATATTTAGTAAATTATTAAAGTACCATATTTGAGGTACTTAAGACCAAATTTGACTAGAAATGCACCAAATTATAGTATGGCGTCATCCAGCGGCACCAAGCACACCAGTGGGCCTCATGACGATGTGGAGTTGGATGTAGTGTTAGCCCGGACCGTCTTTCAGTCCCGTTTGCTGGTTCCCTTACAAGGAGCACAAGATTAGAAACTCATATGTAAGTTTACATCTCTATACCACTTGCAAATAATATACATTTTCATTTGAATAAAACAATAAATTGTATTTGTGTTTATTTTGAAATTAAATGCAGACTCATACTCTGACGTCGACGAGGAACAACCAGATGAGCACGACGAGCAGGACCCCTCCTCAGATTTTACGTTTCACTTGGGCTCTCACTACGGGGCTTACACGCAGGATGTAGACTCTCTCCGTTTATTTCACAGGAGACGCCACTCCCACAGTACAGTGCAGCAGCTGTCCAGCAGGATGTCTCATATGGACCCGTGTACTATGCAGAGGATACACGTGAGCTTATTTTCGGACCTGGGGCAGATGAGGGACCACACGAGGAGACACTTTTTGGGGAGATACATGAGGAGACTCCACCACATCCATCACGACCGTACACATCGCTGGAGGAGAGGGAGCGTCAAGAGGAGGGGCGGGGTAAGAGACTTAGGAGAGAGAAGAAGCCGTGGACACCCTCGAGCAGATAGGATAGAGTTACTTGTTGTAGTTTATATTTTTAGATATTACTTCGGTATTAGTTATTGTTATTTGGATGTTATTTCGATATTATCTTGATATTAGTTTTTATGTTGTTTTATTTTCTGTTGTTTATTTTTTCCGCAGTCAATTTAACACATTAGTTTTTACGTTATTTACTTGCCTGCTGTCTTGCGTCTGATGAATGAACATCGTTCAAAATAAAACAGAATTTTCAGACACCCGTTACAAAAATAAAAATAAACCATAAATTCCAGTCAGCCCTAAGCCCTAAACCCTAAACCTAAACCTTAACCTAAACCTTAAATCCAAAAATCCTTTCAGCCCATCAGCCCGCGAACCCAGTCCGCGCACCAAGCTGGTGCGCCAACCCAGTCCGCGCACCAGACATTTTGGTGCGCGAACTGGGTTCGCGGGGGTGGTAGATAGTGATAAAAGGTCAGACGGGTGGTAACGATTTAATTCGGATTTTTAGCCGTGGTAACAATAAAAATTTCGGCTCCCCCTCAAAGTCTTACATCACATACATTATTATGAGAATTTAACCATAAAGGTCCAAGACGTTATTTTTTAATGTAACCAAATAAAGACAAAGGTCCAAGACGCTATTTTTGCTTATATGCTTATATGCTATTTTTTGCTTATATGCTTATACGCTATTTTTGCTTATATGCTATTTTTTAAATGAAGCATATAAGCAAAAATAGCATATAACCATAAAGGTCCAAGCCGCTATCCTTCCTAAAAAAACATAGCATATAAGCAAAAAGGTCCCAATTTCATGATTTTGTTTGCAACCAAATGAAGACATGAGAACTGCCTTATCGAAGACGCTAGGCGTCTCTAGAATCGCCTTAGGCGATTACTAGGCGATTTGCATGTCTGGTTTGATTCAGTTCCTATTCTGATTTGATTCAGTATTTTTATTAGAACTTCTTGAGTGGTGACTGTCCTAATCCGATTGATTTAGTTTTCAGTTTGGTTTGATTCAGTGTCTTCTACGATGAAGTCTGCCAGCAGAACAACTATGCCCACAGAGGAATCCATCAAGCAAGAATGACAAAATTTGTGTCCACATAATGCACATATCTCTGTATGTTTTTAATTTATTACGGCTTCACTTGTTATCTAATCTTACATAGCAGCTAGTTTGTAACTCTTTCAATTAATAAAATCGGTTACGGGCTAAAAAAAAAAAAAATAGATAAGACATTCCGACAACAACATCATTTTGCTGCCGTAAATCTCTCTTTTGATTTTGACATGTCCATCAATGAAGCATATTGTGCGCTGCTTATATTGACTAAGGGGTGCTTCTGTAAATGTCTAATTGATTGAGCGATTAGACTGAGCGATGCTCATTTTTTGACCACCCATCAAAGTTTGGAATAAAGAAATAGCTAAGGTATCTAAAATAATTCAATATAACTAAGGTAGGGCTGGAAACGAACTGAATCGAACTTATCTCCAGTTTGAGTTTGGATTGAATTAATTTCGAACTAAGTTTGGTTTGAATTAATTTCGAACGAACTCAATTTCGAACGAACCCAATTTCGCATCGAATTTTTTACGAACTCAATTTCGAACTTTTACAAACTTTGTTACGACTTAAGAGTTATGACTTATGGCTGGGCCATGTTCGAACTTCCAGCACTTCAATAAAAACTCAGGCATTCTGAATTCAAATTACACAATACACCAAAGTTATATCAAAGTTCATTACAAATACGAAAATTTATATCAAACACCAAAGATTAGTACAATCAATCAAAGTTCAGTACAATCACATAATCCAAAGTTTTCTAAATAGCCAACAGAGCAACATCACCAAAGTTTTTAAATATTCAAAGTATTCAAAGTATTCAAAGTACAATTTAAATATCAATAGAAGTACAGAATAATCACCAAAGTCTTAGAATTATTATAAACCAAATATTATTCTAAATAAAACATTAAAGTTCATTATCAGCGGAAATTAACAGTTCACGTTTGAGTTAATTTCGAACTAAATTTGGTTTGCGAACCTATTTCGAACGAACTAGGTCCTGTTTGAGTTTGGATTGAATTAATTTCGAACTAAGTTTGGTTTGAATTAATTTCAAATGAACTCAATTTTAAATCGAATTTTTTAAGAAACTTTTTTGAATCAAATTCGAATCGAATTACGAACTACGAATTTTTTGTGCAACCCTAAACTAAGGTATCTAAAATAATTCACTGGACTTATTTTTACATTTTTATTGTATTTTGTGGATTCAATATAGAAAAGTAAAAAGGGTAAAGACATAGCAGTGAGATATATTTCAATTTGGACTTGTTTTGTAACATTATGCAAAATGAAAATATAAATTAATAATTAAAATCGAGATGTCAAACTGTTGTGAGAATTTCAAGAGAAAAAAAACACGTAGTATTGAGTAGTATTGAGCGGAGTAGATTTTATTAACCTGAATCATTAGATTGAATTAGGAGTTCAAATTGGAATTATATGCTCTGGAAAATTTCTCTGTCGTTTGATTGTTTTATCAAAACACATGATTGATGAAATTTAAAATATGTATCACATTAGATTAGAAAATTTTACATTCTAAACATGAGAGTTAAATTATGAAAGATTAATAAATAAATTGTATATATTATCAAAATTATTAGTTAGTACTTCATTCTTAAGAGTAGATATTAGAAAATTTTAAATCGCAAGTTTATATTTGTATGAACTGATTTACATAATTTGAAAAGTTAAGGGTTAATATATGAAAATACAAAATTAAAAAAAAAATGAGCCAACGTGGCACCTTGCCACGCGGCAAAAGCATGGCAAAACCCCAAAACCGCCATTGACCCCTCTAATTAAAATCTCTCTCACACACACACACACACACACACACACATATAAAAACTCCGGAGGAAAAAAAAAATGAAAACCAATTTAAAGAGAGAAACAGAAAAAGTGAATTAGAAAGAAATAATGGAAATATTATGATTAAAGTTTTGATATTGATTATTATTGTATTGTATGTTTGATTGGAATTCCGACTACATTGCATTGATTTTGAATAGTCGTTGCATCTTGAATTGGATTTTTGAATTTGAATTGGATTTATGGATTGATCGCTATCAAGTAATCAAACTTCTCTATAATCTGAGTTTTCAATTTGGTTGATTGGGTATTGAATTGGGTAATTGGATTATGATAGTGATACGTCCCTTCCCGAGAAGGGCCGGGCCGTACTTGGACTCGGTCCAGTAAGGGGGGAGCACGTCCTGTTCTCTGGGAGCAGGCCGTGCGAAGGCCGGTTGCTGAATGTACAACTCGTCCCGGTTCAAGGAAACGGGGCGAGAGGATGGACACGCGGGGTGTCGGAGGGGTATTAACGCTCTAACCCTTTTTAATACCTCCTCTGGTGTTGGTGAGTGTGATTAATGCAGTTTTTGCCGTCCCCCTTTCTGAGGGGTTCCCTGCCTTATATAGGGGGTGCCCTACTGTAGCGCGGTCTTGTCAGCATTAATGACGAAGGCCCGCATACTGTTAAGGGCATCCGCATAATAGGCAATAGTATCCGCATAATCTGTCACGAGCCGAGTCAACGAGGCCGTGTGTCGGCTTCCTCTAGTTGACACGGCATGTTAGGCTTTGAGCCTTGTTTTGTTCTGGACCCAAGCTGACCCTGAGAGGGGGTCCGAATCTCGGGTCGTTTTTTAACTCGGGCTGGCCCCGGGAGGGGGTCCGAGTCTCGGGTTGTTTTTAACCTCGAGCTGGCCCCGGTAGGGGGTCCGAGTCTCGGGTTGCTTTTTAACCTCGAGCTGGCCCCGGGAGGGGGTCCGAGTCTCGGGTTGTTTTTAACCTCGAGCTGGCCCCGGGAGGGGGTCCAAATCTCGGGTTGCTTTTTATCCTCGAGCTGGCCCCGGGAGGGGGTCCGAGTCTCGGGTTGCTTTTCATCCTCGAGCTGGCCCCGGGAGGGGGTCCGAGTCTCGGGCTGCCTTTGGATCGTGGCCTGTTTTTGTTGAGGGAAATGCCTATTTCATTTTGTTCTATTTTGGGCTGGCATTTTGTATATTTAAATCTGGGGTCCCCTTTTTTGGGCCAGGCCTGGGCTTTTTAAGGGCCATTGGCATATGGGCCTATCATTAGCCCCCGAAGCCGAAATGCATTAGTATGATGCTTTTCGGGTTCTTAACTCTGATTACGAAGGCGATTTTGGTCCTATTACGGAAGTTCGTTTCTCTTATCCCGGCTTCTTAATTTACTCTGATGTTCTGAGTGTTAGCCCCCGAGTTAACCCTCGAAGTTTTCCATGTTCGTATTTTAGTTATTCTGAAGTTCTTGTTCGTGTAATTTCACGTCGTGCCGTTTGTCGGTTACGTAAGGTTCGTGCAGGTTTTGCTTTGTTATATTCTGTGATTTCGTTGTCAATAGCCCCTGAGTAGGCCTCAGGGTTTTTGTATACTCTGGATAGCTGTCAATAGCCCCTGAGTAGGCCTCGGGGTTTTTGTATACTCTGGATAGCTGTAACTTGTGTTTAGTTTTTCTTACAAGGTCGTAACTTTGTCGTTCCACGAGGTTTGCGACCCTTCGATACGCCTTATCTTAGGTACGTGCCCCGACTTATTGTGTTGGCGCGTTATGTATCCTTAGATGGTTTAAGCGTATATATATATATTTTTGGGCGCAATTCATCGGGATTATCACGGAAATCAGAAGTAGTTGTTGTCATTGTAAATTAACTAAGAAGCATAAACACGATATAACATGTAAATCATACAGTGCCCCTAGGTAAGGAAACATTTAAATTAGACCACGCGTTCGTTGTCGGTATCCTCAAAGAGGTTGTCCTCGTTGAGTTCCTGTTGGGTAGCGGTGTACAAGCTCGGGCCTCCAGAATTACGGGATAAGCATCCCGGGCACCTCCAAAACCGGCGTCGAGGATCTGAGCGACCGCGGATGTCGTAATGTTCGAAGCAGCTCCACTCATAGCACATCCGGCATTTTACCATCTCGTGCTTGGGTCCCTGGTCGTGGCATATGACGCACCAACGCAGCTTGGCGCCAAAGTCAATATCGTCATAGATATTGTTCTCGTCCTCTTGAGTGAACCGGGGTGCCCCTGCGAGGGTGATATCGATGAAGTCGCGGATTTGGAGATCCTCGTTATGGAGCATCCACTCCAAATCCTCCTCGGAGAACCGCTGACGGAGGGTCCATCTCTCTGCAGGGGAGAGGACTTGTCGCGGGTTATAAGATCGCCGAGATTTGGGGGGAGGCTGATCGCGGCTACTCTGACCTTGGTCCGCGGATCTTTTAGATTTAGAGACGACCCGTTTGATAGGCATTTCAGAAGGATGGAGTAGGAATGGAGAAAGGGATTGTTCCTTCTTATGTATTGTGGGGCAAGTATTTATAGGCGTAAGTTGTTATTGTAGGCTTAAATGCTGTGGGTCCCGAATAATGCCTTGGCCATTATGTGCCAATTGGCGTCGCCGAGTAGGAATGTGGGTCCCGATACGCATATCCTCCTTGACGTCGAGGTATTGAATTTAACGGGATAGTATATGTGCGCATCGGGGGGATATGAGAAAAAGTTTTTGTCGATATGATATAAAAAGATGGGTTGTGTGAGAACACAAAGGTTCCCGATAACAATATTAATTTGTGTGATTTTTATAAATTTAATAGCAGGACATCGGACTTGTACATATTCGGCATATGAGCCTTTCTCTTACAATATGGTTACAGATACATTTGTGCTAACACACTAAGTTGTCTAGGGCGACTAGTTCCCTGTATACCCGTACGTTGCCGAGGTTGGCCCTGAGGCAGGTGGAAAAGATGTTTCCACTTCTATCAGTTGCACTCCGGGGTCCTTCTCGGCAATGAGACGGGTGTGATGTCGCTACTTAAGGAGCGTTCAGGCGAGGATCTCGTTATCGGTGAGCTCATAGGTATTGTCCTCGTCGAGCTCTTCCTTGGTAGCCGTGTATAATGTTGGTCCTCCGAGGTTGAGATCGATGCAGCTAGGGCATCGCCAAAAACGACGGCGGGGGTCGGAGCGGCCTTTGATACCATAATGATACATGTGGCGCCACTCGAAACATGTTCGGCATTTGACCATCTCGGTCTTGGGATCTTGGTCATCGCACGCGAAACATGTGCGCAACGACGGTGCCGTAGGTTGGATGGCATTCTCGTCCTCCAGGGGTGAATTTCGAGGCATGAGCTGAGCTTGAAGTCGAGGAAGTCTCAGATTCGGAGGTTTTCGTGGTCCAGCATCCACCCTAAGTCCGAGTCGGATATGTCTTGCAACAATACCCATCTTTCGCCTTCTGAGAGGGTTCGCAGTGGTGGTTGCGAGGGATTAGGGCGGGGTCGGTGGGGAGGCGAGTCGCGGGGTAAGGTAATGTTGAGGCGTCGCTGCTCGGGTTTGTTGACCGAGTCGCTTGACATTGTGAGGGTGGGTGGAGTAAGGGTTAGTTTGCGGGGTGGATAACCGGTTGATGAGGAATAAACTTCTTGTGGCTGCAAGGGTCAATATATAGGCGGGGTAACGCCATTGGTTATCGCGCCGGGGCCCCATTAAGTCATAAATGCTGGGGCTAGGCGATTTGATGGGACGAGAGTAGGCATGTTCTTTGACTGGCATAGTTTTTGAGGCGTTTTTTGGCGTCTACTTGAGCGGTTATTTCGAGGTGTTATTTAACAGGAGTTTAGTTTTTCCCAAAGCTTTTTTAACTCAGAAGGCTGAGTTAGAGGCTGCTTGTGTTCAGTTGGCTGATTATTTAGGAATTGCGCGTGATTCCTTATACGAGATGTACGATTTGGAGTAGAGAATATTTGTATACTGCGAAGGCGTGTCGCGGGACAGTTATGCCGGTGTTTGTCGGGATTTATTTTTTGATTCAATTTATCTCGAGTAGCGCTTTTTAGAGTGAGGAGAGGGTAACCTTCATTGCCTGTTTTTCCTGGACTGTTTAAGTCGCGCGACGTGGAATGTTCTGCCAATATTTGGCTTTGTTTTCATGCTGTTTGGTAAAATTAGGAGTGAGACATGTGCGCTAAGGACTGTCTTGAGACAGGGAGTTTACCAACCTTGCGTTGGTGTTTCATAAAGTTGATGTCGCCAACCTGACTATTCTCGGATAGAATGTCCGTTTTTGTTTCAGGGTCCCCTCGGGACCGAAAGGTCATGAGGGAGAAGGTGCCCATTAGTTAGTGATATTGTAATTTTGCATTGTGATGCGGTGCGCTATATTGTTGCGACGGGGTTGTACCCATAAGCGACGTTTATTTAATGTTCTGCTATGTGCGTCGTTACGCGGAATATGTTTTTTAGAAACTTTGCGAAGTAGAAAAGGTTACAACTACCGGTAATGTTATGTGGTTTACAGAGTTTTCCTTCTAAAAAAAAAAGTTGTTCGCGGTGTTACCATATAACAAAAATTATATCCCTATATTGGGAAACAAAAGAAAAGATAGTAAATATTCGGCGAGGCGGGTGGGGCGACTTCGCATAATACATCAATTGCTGAAGTCGTCACTCGTGGAGAATTCTTCCTCAGGATCGGTGTCGCTGGACCTAGTGGGGTGGTACTGCGGGCTATTATTGCCACCGTCCCGTTCGTCGCCTTCATCGCTATCTTCGTCCATGTCATCCAGGGAATTGAGGATGGCGGTACATTCGTCGCAATGCCATTTTTCTAGACCCGGGATGGGGAACGGATAGTGGGTCTCCTCAGGTTGGCATGCTTGGTGGAACCTCTGTCTGCATCGGTGGCACCTGGGCATCTCCGACCGGTTGCCTATCTTTCCGCACACAGGGCAAGTGTGGCGGATTATCGGCTTAGGCGGGGCGCGTTGGGGTGGTGCGGGTGGTGGTGCATTGTGGCGAGAATTCGGGCAACAGGGACAGTGCTCATAAGAGCGTGCTTCGACGTCGACCAGGTGCTCGATGAAGTTCTGGAGCTTGCGACTAGGGCTTGACAACATTCGGTCAAGGTTACGTCGGGGGAAGAAACGGAGCCAGTTGGTGCGGACTTGAGGGGGTAGGTCTCGGACACTAGTCAGGCGTCTCGGTCTCGGATTGCTAGGTTGGCCTTTGTCGAGGGGTTTTTTGCCACGACTATCAGACGGTTTCGGTGCCATAGTATCAAAGTTGTTTGTTAAATAGGTGTGATCTGGATAGGTACGGGTGATCCGTATGTATATATATATATAGCGGGGGTGAATGTGGGCGTAATAAATGCGTGTGTCAGGTCGTCATAAATGCGTTATATTGGCAGGATTCGCTGCAATTTTGACTGTACCGTTCGTTCCTTCGGGTGAATACTGATCCTAGTATGGGATCAAGGTTGGTTCATTGGGACGGTCGCGAGGTTAATAATTCCCGAGGAGTATGCTTCAAGGTTGCAGGGGATCCACATCCTGTGGCATTTTGTACAGATGAAGCCGAAGCGACGCGACGGTTTTGTGTTACTGCTGATTTTGGCGCCAAGGGGCTGAAGCGACGCGACGTTTTAGATTTTTTGAAACGACTAATCGAAGGGGCGCGAGACACGTGTCGAGGGCTGTTCCTTGAGATTAGCGCTGGTGTTTACGGCTCTTTACGGGGGCCCTATATAAAGAGAGGCGGGCCCGTGCGCGTATCCGTTTTCAGCCAGTTCGATTATCGGGGTATTCTCGCTCATTGCTCTTGCGTATAAGGATAATTGGTGAGGACAACTGTACTAATATCCCGCAGGAGTGTTGCTCGTGAATCCGTAAGTATCACTGCCGCGATCATGACGTTCGGGCTCTGGTATCTCGATCGATACCGAGAAGTCGGTGTTCTCGCAAGAGACAGAGGGTTTATTTTTAAGAAGAGAAGTTTAGCCGTACTGGTAGTGTGCAGTTCGGTACTATTACAGGTACCGAGCTCTTAGCGTGGTGTGAGAGGTGCTGTTATACTCTCGAGGTCCATCGGTTGTCTTGTGAGGTAGTTTCTGAGCGAGTCCTTTAGATGTCGGGTGGGGAAGTTAACTCGGGTTCAGAAGGGAACTTCTTTGATTGGGAGGCAGCAGTTGATTGGGATGACATAGACCCGGAGTCGTCTGTTGATTGGAAGGCGGCACAGCCAGAGTCCTCAGCGGACAGGGCTGCAGCGGAACCGGATTCTCCGGGCGAGCCCATCGATTGGAGTGATCCGGCGATGTGGGATCACGGGATGGAGGGTAAAGGCGTAGGAAAGTCAAAAGCGGCCCTGGAAAGGGCTTTCGTTGAGTCGCGTAAGAGGATAGTGCCTCCGATAATGTCTCCCGTTGCTGACAATCTTATTAATTTGCCTTTGCAGTCAGCGACGATGGGAGGGGAGAGAAAGATATTTCGAGAACGGGTTCCGTTGGAGAGGGATTGACCCTTCAGATTACTCTCCTGGCTATAGCGAGAGTCGTTCAGCGGAGGAAGATACGGAGTTAGAGGAAGCCGAGGTGCATGACCGTCAGGGGTCTTCCCGGGAGACGTCGGTTTCAGCGCCCCCGCAGGCCTCCAAGAAGAGAAAGAATTCCAAGGAACTCCCCTCTTCGAAGATGAGGCGCCTGGGTCACGCGCGTGACGCGCAGTTTGTGGAAGTTAGCCTTTTATTCCCATCAGCGACGGGTTGTCGCAGTCAGGTTTGGTGGGTTGATGTTTTCTACAGCGAGCTCGTGAAGAAAGACGCACGAAGTCGCATTACTTTGGACCAGTTAAAATTCTTGTTGCCGCAAGCAGAAGATCGCGCCCATGATGACGACAAAGGGCTCTGTATTTACTGGAAGATGCCCCGATGTGGTTTCCAGTTGCCTTTGACCCCCTTCCAGGTTACCTTTTTGAAGGCCCTGGATATAACCCCTGCTCAACTGACAAGTCCGGGGTGGTGTTATCTTGTCAGTTTCGAGAAGCTGTTCGACGAGTTTCGGTTTTTCTTTGAAGGGTTACGGCCGAGTGTGGCCCTGTTCGCACACTACTTTAGTTTGTGTGTGGCTTCGTCGGACTTTGTCGCTGTGAGGAGGAGAAATGACGCGCCGAAAATTTTCGACTACGAGGCGCATAAGAAAATCATGAAGAACATTGACAGCTGGAATAGGGGCTGGGTGTATTTGACTGAGCCCGAAAGGGTTGAGTCGTTACGAGGCATTCGCCGTTCATGGCGGCAGATTAAGAAGGTTGGGAGTGACAGTTCGTGGGAGGGAAAGCCCGATATGGGTGAGTTCGAGATGAGCGCTGCGGATGAACGGGCTATCGAAATTATAGAGGATTTGTCGCGAGGTAGTTTTCGCGTCTATCCATATCTTTAATAGAAAATCTTAACTGTTTCCCTATATATATATGACCCCTGAGTTCATTTGTTTTTCTTTCGCAGAGTTTGGTCTGATGGATTTCTCTTTTAATGGGCTAAAGGCGATTCCCGAGTTGGTCTGTCCGCAGGTCGAGGGGTTGTATTCCGGGTCACCAGCGGTCAGGGTGGCTCCCGCTCAACCGCCCGCTGGCGTTGAGGAGCGTGCCGTCAAGAAGGGTCCCCGGGGTGCGGAGTCGAGGAAGCGAAGGGCGACGCACGAGATCGATCGTGACGTCAAAGGGAAAGGGCCCTCCACAAATAGGAAAAGGAGCGTGACGCGGCCACCTTTAGCCCTGTGTCCAAGGGATGTCGCCACTACCCCCTTGTCGGAGGCAGCAGTTCCCCCTTCGGGTGCGGCTTCAGTCGTGCTAGCTCAAGAAGTTCCGGCATCGACTGGGGGGCCAGGAGGAGGTGGGAGTTCGAGCGCGACTGCTTCCCTTGAGATCGGAAACCACTCCGCCCGAGGGGTCTCGCAAGGTTGGTCTTCCGGGCAAGGTTGGGGTGGGGACCATATGTAAGACTCCGTTCCCGTTGAGTCAGGCGGACGGGTGCCTCGCCTTTTTCCCCCACCTCGCTAAGATGCGCAGTGCTAACGACCGGCCCCCAGAGATTGGGGTGTATTATAGGGAGGCCTTCCGCGCCTTGGAGCCCCCTTATTTGGGTTGACTTATTCAGAAGCGCGGGGTTAGCATGATGTCGGATGCGGTGGGTCGCCTTTTCGAGATAGGATGTGTGCTCGCTCGTGCTACGGAGGCAATGTCTGCGAGGAACATGACAGTGGCTACCTCTATTGTAGACCCTGCGGTTTTGACGGCGGCAGTTGTGGAGAGGGATTGTTGGATAGAGAAGTACAAGTCTCTGAGTGATGAATACCAAAAGTTTCGGGGCTCGATGGTTGGCAGTAATGAGGAGGTCGACAAGCTAAGGAGCGAGGTAGAAGCTAAGACCGTGCGGTGGAGGAAAAAGAGAAATGCGCCAAACAGAGCGTTGAGATGCTCGAGGAGGCCATGGGTAAACTTGCTGACAGCGAAGCAGAGGTAAAGGAGCTGGAGCGAATAAGTGAGGAACGGGCTCAGGAGTTGATACTCGTACGTGAGCAGTTATCTCAAGCTTTGCTCGTGATCAAGAACTCGCAAGCGGAGCGTCTCGATCATGAAAAGGAGGTGATCCGGGATTTCCTTGTTAGCGACCCGTTTAAGCTTGCTGCGATGTTTGTCGTTAATAGGAATGATAAAAAAGCAAGTTTATACGGAGTTATCCGTTTTGGCCGGTATTTATCCTTTCGCCCCTGAGGACCTCGGGTATATGCCCGTAGCGGACAAAGACGGAGTCCCCCAAGGTCTGGTAGGGTACGAGTGGGATAGGGCTGGTAATCAGTTGCTTCGCCCCGATGGCGAGCTCGTTCTTCCGGGCATGGATCTCGTGAGCTGTGTGCCCAAAATGCCTTTTCATACCTGGCGCAAGATTGCGCCATGGCCTCGTCATTTGGACAGAGATGATACACCGCCAACAGTCTCCTCAAGACCGTGTAGAAGGCAGCGAGGATCCTACCCTTCAGGAGACTGTTTCGGGTACTGTCGAAGGGGAGGCGTCGCTTGATAGAGTGGATTACAGTCAAGAGCCAGGAGACGATCCTTCGGATAACCTTGAAATAGACCAGGTATGACTCTTTTTCCTCTATACACATATTGTGACACCATGTTTAATCTGACTGGTCACCCGACATTATTTCATCTATTGTAGGATAAAGACGAGTAGGCACTGTCGTGGCTGGGTGGATGGGTGGAGCACATCCTTCTTTGTTTTTATTTTTACTTGAGCGTATTTGGTGTGAGGAACCCTCCGAGATGTGGAGGTTTTAACTGAACTTGTTGTATATTTTTACTCGGGTGGTTTGCTGAGGAATGTTTCTCAGCCACCCGAGATTACAATTGACTTGATGATATTTATGTTTATGTTGTTTTCTCTTTACTTTGGCGTATGTTGTGACCTAAGCCTTATGGCTGTGCAGGTCCGGGGTGGCGGAATGTTCTCATCCAACGGCCCCATCCTTATGTGCACCGCGATAGCGGTCGGTACTTTATAGGCATACTTTCCTTATACACGTTTGTGCCGTAGATATGAAAGAATAGTTTTTTACCTTGCGAGGCATGCTTCCACATTTCCCCAGAGTGAGCGGGGTTCTCGGCTCCCTTCTCCTATGCCACGTCTCGCGAAGATGCCTGCTTGCGGGTTGCACGCCTCGCGCGCTATATTGTTGCGCAATTGTCTCAAAGGACTCATCCTCGGTATGGCGAGGCCGGTATGTATATTCCTGCGAGACTTTTGTTCATGCGTGTAATTATGCTGACCTGTTTGTCTCGCGAGGGCAGTAGGGCATTCCTGCGAGATTTCCTGTTCGGACATGCTGTCATGCCCATTAGTCGTCTCGCGAAGCCAGTAGATTATTCCTGCGAGACTGTTGTTCGGGCATGTTGTCATGCCCATTAGTCGTCTCGCGAAGCCAGTAGATTATTACTGCGAGACTGTTGTTCGGGCATGTTGTCATGCCCATTAGTCGTCTCGCGAGGCCAGTAGATTATTCCTGCGAGACTGTTGTTCGGGCATGTTGTCATGCCCATTAGTCGTCTCGCGAGGCCAGTAGATTATTCCTGCGAGACTGTTGTTCGGGCATGTTGTCATGCCCATTAGTCGTCTCGCGAGGCCAGTAGATTATTCCTGCGAGACTGTTGTTCGGGCATGTTGTCATGCCCATTAGTCGTCTCGCGAGGCCAGTAGATTATTCCTGCGAGACTGTTGTTCGGGCATGTTGTCATGCCCATTAGTCGTCTCGCGAGGCCAGTAGATTATTCCTACCTATTCCGCAAGACTTTCGTTTGTACCTATTGCATAGGCAAGCTCGTTGCCTTTGCGGAATGGCGGAACGTTTTATCCGGTCTGTGCGTGTTCGTTGCACCGTCGGGCTTTCGTTTACGCTGTGCGTCGGGATCCTAGAGAGATTTTTTCGTTACCCCGCGGGTTTCCGTTATTATCTCTCCAAAGCAGAGTTATGCGCATTCGTTATCCTTTGAGGATTTTCGTTCGCTTTTTGCATAACTGTCCCTTTTGTTCTCGCGAGTCATGTGTATTACTCTTTGCAGAGTTTTTGTTCACATTTTGTGACTCGCGCCTGTATTGCCAATTTGCCATGTTCGAGAGTCACGTGTATTTGTTGCTCTTTGCAGAGCTTTTATTCACACTTTTGTGACTCTCGCCTGTATTGCCTTGGAGAATTGTTTTGCTGCTTCGGGTCTTCTGTCCCAAGACTAGCGCGAAATTTTCCTTGCGGGGCGCGTCGTGTGTACTCGTCATCTTTTCAGAATATTCGTTCGTACTTTACACGATTAGCGCACGCTCGCTGTTACGGAAAAGTTGTTTCGGGCTGTTTTATGCTCAAGGGCCTTGGGTCTGGAGTTGTAGTAGATTCCAGTTTTGTCAGTTAAGACATATGTCGCCCGTAGGCTTTTTGCTCTTTTGTTATGAGGAATGTTGTTGTTTTATTGCGGAGGTGCTCGCTGCCCATTAGGCTTTCGTTTATCCTCTTAACGCAATATTTTTATTCTTTTAAACAGGCATTTATTGCCCGTAGGCTTTTGTTTGCCGTTGTGATAATCAGTTGTTTTTGTGGGGTGTTCCCGACGGCAATTTTGTGTCGTCGGGTCCCGAATTTGTTAGTCAAAACACCGCACACCAGGGGCCGTGCTTATAACATCGCACAGGCGCCCTTGACTATACATGGGCATTCCCGCGTTGATCCAAACGTACGAGCCTTCGGGCTGTGCTTATAATATCGCACCGACGCTCTTGGCCATACATGGACATTCCCATGCAGGTTGGTCCAAGAAATACAAAAGAATAATTACATTTTTGCAGACAGTATATCTGCCGGTGTACCTGTTCTCTTCCCCCCCGTTTTTTTTTTTAAACATAAAATCTACGAAGGTGAACCACGTTCCATGGTCTGGCGAGGATCCGTCCATCAGGACCTTCGAGCTCGTACGCTCCTTTACCACAGGCTTGGATTACCCTGAAGGGGCCTTCCCAATTAGGTTGAAGCTTACCAACATGTTGTCCGGCAGCTTCAATCTTTCTTAACACTAGGTCGCCTGGTTCAAATGCCCGGGGTGACACGCGTTTATCGAAGGCGCATTTCACCCTTCGCTGGTATTCTGTGGTCCGGATGCGGGCTTTGTCTCGGAGTTCTTGTACAAGCTCGAGCTCTACTGCTCGTGCTTCGGGATTGTCCTCTGTGGAATAGGCCGTCATCCGCAGGGAAGGCGCAATGAGTTCGAGAGGTGTGACGGCCTCCATGCCATATACTAAGGAGTATGGTGTTTGCTGGGTAGCCTCACGGGGAGTGGTTCGGTATGCCCAAAGAATTTCGTCGAGTTTGTCGGGCCAATTTTTCCTGTTGGAGGCCACCTTCTTTCTCAATCCATCAAGAATGGTCCTATTAGTGACTTCGGCCAGACCATTGCTAGCGGGGTGGCTAACCGAGGTGAAGTTGCTGCGAATGCCTAGCTTCTCTAGGAAAGACATAGTAACGTCCGTGTTGAACTGCGTACCGTTGTCGGAGATTAGCGCGTGCGGGATGCCAAAACGGCACACAATATTTCGCCATATAAAATTTTTGGCAGCCTCTGCCGTGATGTGGGCCAATGCCTTGGCCTCAACCCATTTTGTAAAGTATTCCACGGCCACTATAATCCATTTTTGTTGTTGGACAGCCGTGGGAAAAGGCCCAAGGATATCAATCCCCCAAAGGTCAAAGGGCCAAGCTCCCGAGATCGTCATCATGTCATAACTCGGGACGCTGGATAATCGGCAATGATATTGGCACCTTTCGCACTTTCGCGCCATGTTGGCCGCACCTTGCTGCACCGTGGGCCAATAGTATCCCGCGCGCAGGATTCTCTTTGCTAGGGTCTTGGCTCCCTGATGGCTGCCGCAGAGTCCCTCGTGGACTTCCTCTAGCATTGCCCGGGCGTCTCTTTCTCCAATGCATTTAAGCAATGGCCGGGCATATCCTCGTTTGTACAACTGGTGGTTGTATATTGAGTACAAAGGGGCAATCTTTTTCAATTTCCTGGACTCCAGTGGGTCCTCTGGTAAGGTTCCCGAGGTGAGGTATGCCCACATGGGAGCGTACCAGGTGCCTTCAGGATCGTTAATAACATAAGCTTCCTTCGCGCCATCAGAGATACTTGACTCGGGGATATCCATTACTATCACGGGGCGGTCCTTGTCGAGGTTCCCTGCTGCCCCTAATTTAGAGAGGGCATCTGCTTGACAGTTTTGATTTCGGGACACATGTTCTATTACTACACTGTCGAACTGTCCCTTTAATGAATGAAACTGCTCTCGGTACCGTCGTAATCGGTCATCATGTATACGGCACTCCTCATTGATTTGTCTAACCGCAAGTTCGGAATCACTATGAAGATGGACTTGTCGGGCCCCCAATCCCGCGGCTAGCTTGAGGCCTGCTATCATGGCCTCGTACTCGGCAGTATTATTTGTTACAGGGAACTGGAAGTGGAGTGCGTAGTTGAGTGTTTCTCCCTGGGGGCCCGTGAGAGCTATTCCTGCTCCTGCTCCTTGATGGGAGGAGGCTCCGTCAACATAAAGAGTCCACTCGCTATCCAATTCCTCAGGGGCTCCTGAGTATTCTGCAATGAAATCCGCGAATACTTGTGACTTGATTGCGTTCTGGGGATGGAAAGTGACGTCGAATTCTGTCAATTCTAGTGCCCAGGCCAACACACGGCCCGAGGAGTCGAAGTTCGCGAAGGCCTTCTTCAGGGGTACTCCAGTATATACTTTGATCGGGTGGGACTGGAAGTATGGTCTCAGTTTCCTGGCCGCAACAATAAGGGCATAGGCCGCCTTCTCCATCTGTGTATATCGAGTCTCGGCATCTCGGAGCACATGCGATACGAAATATATGGGTTTTTGCTCCCGCCCTTCTTCTCGTACCAATGCAGCGCTGACTGCGTGGTTGGTTGTGGCCAGGTATACAACTAGCGTGTCCCCATCCATGGGTCGGCTAAGGCAAGGTGGACTGGCCAGATACTCTTTGACTCTATCGAATGCTATCGCACATTCCTCAGTCCACTCAAATTTGGAGGACTTGCGCATGGCTTTGAAGAAGAGGAAGCAAACATCTCCAGATCGGGCGATAAATCGGTTTAGCGCGGTAAGTCGGCCCGTGAGTGACTGAAGCTCTTTGAGGTTTCGGAGAGGTTTCATGTCGAGGATGGCCTGCGACTTGGAGGGATGTATTTCTATGCCTCTCATGGATACCATGAATCCAAGGAACTTTCCTCCCGTAAGGCCGAAGAAGCTCTTCTTAGGATTGAGTTTCATGTCAGCCTGGCTGAGCGTCGCGAATGTCTCGCGCAAGTCCTGCACGTGGTCCAAATCGGACATGCTTTTCACGAGAAGATCGTCTACGTACGCTTCTACATTTCGACCTATCTGCTCGTGGAACACCTTATTCACCATCCTTTGGAAGGTAGCTCCCGCATTCTTCAGTCCAAAGGGCATTACTCGGTAACAGTATAGCCCGGAATGAGTTGTGAAGGCCGTCTTGTCTTCGTCTTCTGGGCACATCCTGATTTGGTTGTACCCTGAGAACGCATCCTTGAAGCTTAGGAACGCGTGTCCGGAGGTGGAATCTACCAGCTGATCGATCTTTGGCAAAGGGAAAGGGTCCATAGGACACGCCTTGTTCAAGTCAGTATAATCGATACACATTCTCCAATCCCCATTCGCCTTTCTCACAAGCACAGGGTTCGCCAACCACTCTGGACAAGTTACGTTCCTGATAAAACCGGCTTCCAGTAACTTGGTCACCTCTGCCTTAACTGCCGAACGCCTCTCGGCTCCCATGTTCCTTCTCTTCTGTACCACAGGCTTCGCGTCCGGTTTGATGTGCAAATGGTGTTCCGCTATAGACCCTGGGATCCCAGGCATGTCTGCAGCGGTCCACGCAAATACTGCCTGGCTTTCCCGGATGAAATCAATCAATTTCTCCCTTGCTCTTCCCTGAACTGCTTTGCCAATGTTCAAAAATCTGCCGTCGCCGAGGTCGACTTGATCGACCTCGTCGGCTGGTTTAATGGGTGTATTCAATTCTCCTCTATCGGTGGGGTCCAAGGCCATAGATGTATGCGGGGGCAGGAATTCTGGGCTGGATCGCAAGCGCGGGCCAGCGAGACTTGATCTCTCCCCCGCCTTCACGTCCACTTGATGGACCGCTCCTCCTCGCCCTTCGAGGGAAGTTTGGTAGCATTCTCGGGCCGTCTGTTGTTGTCCGCATTCTTCTCCCACCCCGTGGCAGGTGGGGAATTTGATCTTTAAATGGGATGAGGATACTATGGCTCCAATTTTGTTTAGGGTGCCTCTGCCCAGGATTGCGTTGTAGGCGGACGGTGCATCCACTACAAGGAAATCTACCATGACTTCGGTGGTGCGCGGCGAGGATCCGAACGCCACTTTCAATCGGGTGATCCCTTTGGGGCGGAGGGAATCACCGGTAAATCCTACTAGCGGTGTTACCTTCCTCTGGGGCTTCTCAAGCTGCATCCCCATCTTTTCAAAAGCTGAGAAATATAAGATGTCGGCCGAGCTTCCCGTGTCCACGAGGATTCTCTTTACACCGAACTCCTCGATTTTGAGCCTCAGCACTATGGGATCATCATGGGGCCACGCAATGGTGCCGAAGTCTTTTTCAGAAAAGTATATGGCTTCGTCTATCCTGGGCCTCTTCCTTTCAAGGGGCCTTTCAACATTGAGTATGGTAGGGTACGGCTTGGTGGTACTTCGATTGTGTTTCTCGGGCGCCACTACCTCATGCCCCCGCTGATAATATTAATCTCTACACTTGGCTGTCTGCCGGATGTTCTCGGCCCTTTTCCCTTTCCTTCTTCGGGCTTTGGTCCTGTGTATCTCGGTCCCTTGTACTCGTCTCGGTAGGAAGCCTTCTTTTTATACTCGGCTTCCCCACTGTACTCTCTTGTGAACTTTTTGAAGAATTCCGGCTTGATGTACTCGATCAGCTTTCCTTCCCTAGCCAATTTTTCTAACACATCCTTCAGCTGTAAGCAATCTCCCGTGGAGTGACCATTGAAACGGTGGAACAGACACCTTACATCCTTGTCCTTTTTCTCAAAGAGGCCCTTGCGCAGTGGCCTTGGGACGTCAGGCATGTTTTTAATGACATGGTACATCTCGCCTCTCTTCTTGACAAATGGGGCGTACCGCACATAGTGAGGTCGGTAGCCCTCCCTGCCGTCTTCGCACCGTTCTTCCTACGGCGCAGGCAGGGTATTTCTTTTCTGCGGTTCTTGCCTTCGAGATGGACCGCCACTAGGCTGTTGGTCACGCTGCTGTTGTTTTGGTGACCTGGACCGCGGCCTAGCGAATTGGACAGCATCCTCCTCAGCCCGAATGTATCCTTCAGCAAAAGCCAAGAACTCCGGTAAGCTCTTAAATTCTCTCTTTCGGGCATCATACCGGAGTGTACCGGGTCCTCCTTGCCAAAGTCCATTCTGCACTGCCGCTAGGGCAATGTCCTCACTGTAGTTTCGGACCTCCCTAGAGGCCTTTACGAACCTATTTACGAAGGTCCGAGTGTCCTGAGGTCCTTGAACGTACTTCAGGAGGGAATCACAGGTGGCGCGCGGAGGTCGAAGCATGTCGTAGCGGGCCAAGAAGGCTGTCGCTAATTGGTCAAAGGTTTTTATCGACCCTTGCTTCAATCTCATGTACCATTCCCACGCCTCTCCAGTAAGGCAAGTGGTGAAAATTCGACACGCAAAAGCGTCGGAGGCCCCATGCAGTCGTAGCCTCTCGTAGAACCCGTACACAAAGTTCTGCGGGTCCTGAATGTCTCCGCTGCCTTGGAAGCAGGGGAGGCCAGTGGGGTATTTGAAGTCACCCATGGGGGCCTTGTAGAGTTCCGGGGCTAGTGGTCCTTCCAAAATATTCGTCGACCCGGAACAAGTCCCTGCTCTCCTTCTCTCTCTTTCAGCTATCCCTTTCTCCACCCCCTTTTTAATCATCGCATTTATCGTCGCCATATCTACTCCCACGGCCTCTGTCGTGGTACGCGTCCTTCGTCTCTTCTTAGGCGACGGCTGGCGACGCTCTTCCCGCGAATGATAAGACTGATCATCCTTCTTTGAGTGACGAGACTGTTCTTCGGTTTGCTTCCCGAGGCCTTCTCGGGTTCGCTCTGTTCTCGCTCGACCAGCACTCCTTCTCGAGCTGGCCGCCGCGGACGAGCCTTCGCTTTCTCCTAGTTCAAGTCCGAAGGATAGCCTCCGCCTCGGTCCACCATTCTGTCTCATCTCCCCCTTGCCAACAAGAGTCTCAAGTTCGGGGTCAGGATTATCAGAGCCGCGCTCTGTATCATGCGGGTCAGGCTCTGGGTTATTCGACCCAGGTCCGGTTTGGGTTAGCTGCACTACGGGCAGCGGGGGATGAATCATTTGTACCCCAGGAGTTTGGAGACGGTATAACAGGTGGGGATCAGCTTGTGGAGGGTAATGTGCTAAGGGGGTGGCCGGGTACTGTGGATATGGGGAAGCGTATTGCGGGTATGGGGGATAATTGTAAGGAGGTGGATATACATACTGCGGAACATATGGAGAATGGTATTGGGCGTAGATCGTCTGGCTTTGGGTATTTTGGGGGGTCGACCCGATCGGCCCCGTAGCCTGGGCAGTGACAATAGTCGAATCGATCGGTCTCATAATTGGGGTGGGAACTCCGAGGGACTCCAGGCCCATCCCGAGTTGAGTAACTGGTACCCCTTCGTGCGGCATGCCCAAAGAGGGGTTCGGGGGGACAATTGGGCTGGAGGCCTTCTGGTTCACCTTGCCGAGAGGGTTTTTACTCGTTGCCCCCATGTTCGGGTCACCTTGGGGGATTTCCTTCGAGGGTTCTTTGGGTTTCAGGCCCGAGGTTAGGTTGGTCGGGGGCTTCACATTCTCGGTTCTTCGGTTAGATAGCTCCGTCCGCCGAGCAACCTCCTCGGGGGTGGGTTTGCCGACGTCTGGTTGTTTAGTCGCGGAAGTCATCTGGCTCAGTTGAGGCTGGGGGCCCCACGATGGTTGATACGTCCCTTTCCGAGAGGGGCCGGGCCGTACTTGGACTCGGTCCAGTAAAGTGGGAGCACGTCCTGTTCTCTGGGAGCAGGCCGTGCGAAGGCCGGTTGCTGAATGTACAACTCGTCCCGGTTCAGGGAAACGGGGCGAGAGGATGGACACGCGGGGTGTCGGAGGGGTATTAACGCTCTAACCCTTTTTAATACCTCCTCTGGTGTTGGTGAGTGTGATTAATGCAGTTTTTTCCGTCCCCCTTTCTGAGGGGTTGCATGCCTTATATAGGGGGTGCCCTACTGTAGCGCGGTCTTGTCAGTATTAATGACGAAGGCCCGCATACTGTTAAGGGCATCCGCATAATCTGTCACGAGCCGAGTCAACGAGGCCGTGTGTCGGCTTCCTCTAGTTGACACGGCATGTTAGGCTTTGAGCCTTGTTTTGTTCTGGACCCAAGCTGACCCTTAGAGGGTCCGAATCTCGAGTCGTTTTTAACTCGGGCTGGCCCGGGAGGGGGTCCGAGTCTCGGGTTGTTTTTAACCTCGAGCTGGCCCCGGTAGGGGGTCCGAGTCTCGGGTTGCTTTTTAACCTCGAGCTGGCCCCGGGAGGGGGTCCGAGTCTCGGGTTGTTTTTAACCTCGAGCTAGCCCCGGGAGGGGGTCCAAATCTCGGGTTGCTTTTTATCCTCGGGCTGGCCCCGGGAGGGGGTCCGAATCTCGGGTTGCTTTTTATCCTCGAGCTGGCCCCGGGAGGGGGTCCGAGTCTCGGGCTGCCTTTGGATCGTGGCCTGTTTTGTTGAGGGAAAGGCCTATTTCATTTTGTTCTATTTTGGGCTGGCCTTTTGTATATTTAAATCTGGGGGCGCTTTTTTGGGCCAGGCCTGGGCTTTTTAATGGCCATTGGCATATGGGCCTATCAGATAGTATATTTAAATGAAATATGGGGTTAGATACTGAAATTATTTTCTATGGACTGGAATATATACTGGAAATTATCTATTCAGGGATTCCAACTGGAATGGAACTGCTGTTATTGAACACCTAGACCTAATTGATATTGTCAGTTAAATATAAATACGTAATTTGAGATATTTGTGTGGATTAATCCAGTCATATTGAAATGGTTGTTTACGGTTACTAAGTCAATTATAGAAAAGCGCGTCGTTAAATAACTGGTTACTCGGCTTTGTAACTGACTCTGTATTATTTATGTTTCTTTTTGTTGCGACGTAGATTGACAGGACGACAGATGGATGCGAGGGTGCCGTTCTGTCACGTCGCGTGCCCGACCCAGCCATCGGGGCGTGACATGTTTCGTCCTCAAAGATGACATGAACATCTTGAAAATACATTTAACTTAG